>OX155908.1:15279976-15412173 GCA_944588485.1 Phosphuga atrata | reverse complement strand
GTCTAGTCTTGTCTGTCTAGTCTTGTCTGTCTAGTCTTGTCTGTCTAGTCTTGTCTGTCTAGTCTTGTCTGTCTAGTCTTGTCTGTCTAGTCTTGTCTGTCTAGTCTTGTCTGTCTAGTCTTGTCTGTCTAGTCTTGTCTGTCTAGTCTTGTCTGTCTAGTCTTGTCTGTCTAGTCTTGTCTGTCTAGTCTTGTCTGTCTAGTCTTGTCTGTCTAGTCTTGTCTGTCTAGTCTTGTCTGTCTAGTCTTGTCTGTCTAGTCTTGTCTGTCTAGTCTTGTCTGTCTAGTCTTGTCTGTCTAGTCTTGTCTGTCTAGTCTTGTCTGTCTAGTCTTGTCTGTCTAGTCTTGTCTGTCTAGTCTTGTCTGTCTAGTCTTGTCTGTCTAGTCTTGTCTGTCTAGTCTTGTCTGTCTAGTCTTGTCTGTCTAGTCTTGTCTGTCTAGTCTTGTCTGTCTAGTCTTGTCTGTCTAGTCTTGTCTGTCTAGTCTTGTCTGTCTAGTCTTGTCTGTCTAGTCTTGTCTGTCTAGTCTTGTCTGTCTAGTCTTGTCTGTCTAGTCTTGTCTGTCTAGTCTTGTCTGTCTAGTCTTGTCTGTCTAGTCTTGTCTGTCTAGTCTTGTCTGTCTAGTCTTGTCTGTCTAGTCTTGTCTGTCTAGTCTTGTCTGTCTAGTCTTGTCTGTCTAGTCTTGTCTGTCTAGTCTTGTCTGTCTAGTCTTGTCTGTCTAGTCTTGTCTGTCTAGTCTTGTCTGTCTAGTCTTGTCTGTCTAGTCTTGTCTGTCTAGTCTTGTCTGTCTAGTCTTGTCTGTCTAGTCTTGTCTGTCTAGTCTTGTCTGTCTAGTCTTGTCTGTCTAGTCTTGTCTGTCTAGTCTTGTCTGTCTAGTCTTGTCTGTCTAGTCTTGTCTGTCTAGTCTTGTCTGTCTAGTCTTGTCTGTCTAGTCTTGTCTGTCTAGTCTTGTCTGTCTAGTCTTGTCTGTCTAGTCTTGTCTGTCTAGTCTTGTCTGTCTAGTCTTGTCTGTCTAGTCTTGTCTGTCTAGTCTTGTCTGTCTAGTCTTGTCTGTCTAGTCTTGTCTGTCTAGTCTTGTCTGTCTAGTCTTGTCTGTCTAGTCTTGTCTGTCTAGTCTTGTCTGTCTAGTCTTGTCTGTCTAGTCTTGTCTGTCTAGTCTTGTCTGTCTAGTCTTGTCTGTCTAGTCTTGTCTGTCTAGTCTTGTCTGTCTAGTCTTGTCTGTCTAGTCTTGTCTGTCTAGTCTTGTCTGTCTAGTCTTGTCTGTCTAGTCTTGTCTGTCTAGTCTTGTCTGTCTAGTCTTGTCTGTCTAGTCTTGTCTGTCTAGTCTTGTCTGTCTAGTCTTGTCTGTCTAGTCTTGTCTGTCTAGTCTTGTCTGTCTAGTCTTGTCTGTCTAGTCTTGTCTGTCTAGTCTTGTCTGTCTAGTCTTGTCTGTCTAGTCTTGTCTGTCTAGTCTTGTCTGTCTAGTCTTGTCTGTCTAGTCTTGTCTGTCTAGTCTTGTCTGTCTAGTCTTGTCTGTCTAGTCTTGTCTGTCTAGTCTTGTCTGTCTAGTCTTGTCTGTCTAGTCTTGTCTGTCTAGTCTTGTCTGTCTAGTCTTGTCTGTCTAGTCTTGTCTGTCTAGTCTTGTCTGTCTAGTCTTGTCTGTCTAGTCTTGTCTGTCTAGTCTTGTCTGTCTAGTCTTGTCTGTCTAGTCTTGTCTGTCTAGTCTTGTCTGTCTAGTCTTGTCTGTCTAGTCTTGTCTGTCTAGTCTTGTCTGTCTAGTCTTGTCTGTCTAGTCTTGTCTGTCTAGTCTTGTCTGTCTAGTCTTGTCTGTCTAGTCTTGTCTAGTCTTGTCTGTCTAGTCTTGTCTGTCTAGTCTTGTCTGTCTGTCTAGTCTTGTCTGTCTAGTCTTGTCTGTCTAGTCTTGTCTGTCTAGTCTTGTCTGTCTAGTCTTGTCTGTCTAGTCTTGTCTGTCTAGTCTTGTCTGTCTAGTCTTGTCTGTCTAGTCTTGTCTGTCTAGTCTTGTCTGTCTAGTCTTGTCTGTCTAGTCTTGTCTGTCTAGTCTTGTCTGTCTAGTCTTGTCTGTCTAGTCTTGTCTGTCTAGTCTTGTCTGTCTAGTCTTGTCTGTCTAGTCTTGTCTGTCTAGTCTTGTCTGTCTAGTCTTGTCTGTCTAGTCTTGTCTGTCTAGTCTTGTCTGTCTAGTCTTGTCTGTCTAGTCTTGTCTGTCTAGTCTTGTCTGTCTAGTCTTGTCTGTCTAGTCTTGTCTGTCTAGTCTTGTCTGTCTAGTCTTGTCTGTCTAGTCTTGTCTGTCTAGTCTTGTCTGTCTAGTCTTGTCTGTCTAGTCTTGTCTGTCTAGTCTTGTCTGTCTAGTCTTGTCTGTCTAGTCTTGTCTGTCTAGTCTTGTCTGTCTAGTCTTGTCTGTCTAGTCTTGTCTGTCTAGTCTTGTCTGTCTAGTCTTGTCTGTCTAGTCTTGTCTGTCTAGTCTTGTCTGTCTAGTCTTGTCTGTCTAGTCTTGTCTAGTCTTGTCTGTCTAGTCTTGTCTGTCTAGTCTTGTCTGTCTAGTCTTGTCTGTCTAGTCTTGTCTGTCTAGTCTTGTCTGTCTAGTCTTGTCTGTCTAGTCTTGTCTGTCTAGTCTTGTCTGTCTAGTCTTGTCTGTCTAGTCTTGTCTGTCTAGTCTTGTCTGTCTAGTCTTGTCTTAGTCTTGTCTGTCTAGTCTTGTCTGTCTAGTCTTGTCTGTCTAGTCTTGTCTGTCTAGTCTTGTCTGTCTAGTCTGTCTGTCTAGTCTTGTCTGTCTAGTCTTGTCTGTCTAGTCTTGTCTGTCTAGTCTTGTCTGTCTAGTCTTGTCTGTCTAGTCTTGTCTGTCTAGTCTTGTCTGTCTAGTCTTGTCTGTCTAGTCTTGTCTGTCTAGTCTTGTCTGTCTAGTCTTGTCTGTCTAGTCTTGTCTGTCTAGTCTTGTCTGTCTAGTCTTGTCTGTCTAGTCTTGTCTGTCTAGTCTTGTCTGTCTAGTCTTGTCTGTCTAGTCTTGTCTGTCTAGTCTTGTCTGTCTAGTCTTGTCTGTCTAGTCTTGTCTGTCTAGTCTTGTCTGTCTAGTCTTGTCTGTCTAGTCTTGTCTGTCTAGTCTTGTCTGTCTAGTCTTGTCTGTCTAGTCTTGTCTGTCTAGTCTTGTCTGTCTAGTCTTGTCTGTCTAGTCTTGTCTGTCTAGTCTTGTCTGTCTAGTCTTGTCTGTCTAGTCTTGTCTGTCTAGTCTTGTCTGTCTAGTCTTGTCTGTCTAGTCTTGTCTGTCTAGTCTTGTCTGTCTAGTCTTGTCTGTCTAGTCTTGTCTGTCTAGTCTTGTCTGTCTAGTCTTGTCTGTCTAGTCTTGTCTGTCTAGTCTTGTCTGTCTAGTCTTGTCTGTCTAGTCTTGTCTGTCTAGTCTTGTCTGTCTAGTCTTGTCTGTCTAGTCTTGTCTGTCTAGTCTTGTCTGTCTAGTCTTGTCTGTCTTGTCTGTCTAGTCTTGTCTGTCTAGTCTTGTCTGTCTAGTCTTGTCTGTCTAGTCTTGTCTGTCTAGTCTTGTCTGCTAGTCTTGTCTGTCTAGTCTTGTCTGTCTAGTCTTGTCTGTCTAGTCTTGTCTGTCTAGTCTTGTCTGTCTAGTCTTGTCTGTCTAGTCTTGTCTGTCTAGTCTTGTCTGTCTAGTCTTGTCTGTCTAGTCTTGTCTGTCTAGTCTTGTCTGTCTAGTCTTGTCTGTCTAGTCTTGTCTGTCTAGTCTTGTCTGTCTAGTCTTGTCTGTCTAGTCTTGTCTGTCTAGTCTTGTCTGTCTAGTCTTGTCTGTCTAGTCTTGTCTGTCTAGTCTTGTCTGTCTAGTCTTGTCTGTCTAGTCTTGTCTGTCTAGTCTTGTCTGTCTAGTCTGTCTGTCTAGTCTTGTCTGTCTAGTCTTGTCTGTCTAGTCTTGTCTGTCTAGTCTTGTCTGTCTAGTCTTGTCTGTCTAGTCTTGTCTGTCTAGTCTTGTCTGTCTAGTCTTGTCTGTCTAGTCTTGTCTGTCTAGTCTTGTCTGTCTAGTCTTGTCTGTCTAGTCTTGTCTGTCTAGTCTTGTCTGTCTAGTCTTGTCTGTCTAGTCTTGTCTGTCTAGTCTTGTCTGTCTAGTCTTGTCTGTCTAGTCTTGTCTGTCTAGTCTTGTCTGTCTAGTCTTGTCTGTCTAGTCTTGTCTGTCTAGTCTTGTCTGTCTAGTCTTGTCTGTCTAGTCTTGTCTGTCTAGTCTTGTCTGTCTAGTCTTGTCTGTCTAGTCTTGTCTGTCTAGTCTTGTCTGTCTAGTCTTGTCTGTCTAGTCTTGTCTGTCTAGTCTTGTCTGTCTAGTCTTGTCTGTCTAGTCTTGTCTGTCTAGTCTTGTCTGTCTAGTCTTGTCTGTCTAGTCTTGTCTGTCTAGTCTTGTCTGTCTAGTCTTGTCTGTCTAGTCTTGTCTGTCTGTAGTCTTGTCTGTCTAGTCTTGTCTGTCTAGTCTTGTCTGTCTAGTCTTGTCTGTCTAGTCTTGTCTGTCTAGTCTTGTCTGTCTAGTCTTGTCTGTTGTCTAGTCTTGTCTGTCTAGTCTTGTCTGTCTAGTCTTGTCTGTCTAGTCTTGTCTGTCTAGTCTTGTCTGTCTAGTCTTGTCTGTCTAGTCTTGTCTGTCTAGTCTTGTCTGTCTAGTCTTGTCTGTCTAGTCTTGTCTGTCTAGTCTTGTCTGTCTAGTCTTGTCTGTAGTCTTGTCTGTCTAGTCTTGTCTGTCTAGTCTTGTCTGTCTAGTCTTGTCTGTCTAGTCTTGTCTGTCTAGTCTTGTCTGTCTAGTCTTGTCTGTCTAGTCTTGTCTGTCTAGTCTTGTCTGTCTAGTCTTGTCTGTCTAGTCTTGTCTGTCTAGTCTTGTCTGTCTAGTCTTGTCTGTCTAGTCTTGTCTGTCTAGTCTTGTCTGTCTAGTCTTGTCTGTCTAGTCTTGTCTGTCTAGTCTTGTCTGTCTAGTCTTGTCTGTCTAGTCTGTCTGTCTAGTCTTGTCTGTCTAGTCTTGTCTGTCTAGTCTTGTCTGTCTAGTCTTGTCTGTCTAGTCTTGTCTGTCTAGTCTTGTCTGTCTAGTCTTGTCTGTCTAGTCTTGTCTGTCTAGTCTTGTCTGTCTAGTCTTGTCTGTCTAGTCTTGTCTGTCTAGTCTTGTCTGTCTAGTCTTGTCTGTCTAGTCTTGTCTGTCTAGTCTTGTCTGTCTAGTCTTGTCTGTCTAGTCTTGTCTGTCTAGTCTTGTCTGTCTTGTCTGTCTAGTCTTGTCTGTCTAGTCTTGTCTGTCTAGTCTTGTCTGTCTAGTCTTGTCTGTCTAGTCTTGTCTGTCTAGTCTTGTCTGTCTAGTCTTGTCTGTCTAGTCTTGTCTGTCTAGTCTTGTCTGTCTAGTCTTGTCTGTCTAGTCTTGTCTGTCTAGTCTTGTCTGTCTAGTCTTGTCTGTCTAGTCTTGTCTGTCTAGTCTTGTCTGTCTAGTCTTGTCTGTCTAGTCTTGTCTGTCTAGTCTTGTCTGTCTAGTCTTGTCTGTCTAGTCTTGTCTGTCTAGTCTTGTCTGTCTAGTCTTGTCTGTCTAGTCTTGTCTGTCTAGTCTTGTCTGTCTAGTCTTGTCTGTCTAGTCTTGTCTGTCTAGTCTTGTCTGTCTAGTCTTGTCTGTCTAGTCTTGTCTGTCTAGTCTTGTCTGTCTAGTCTTGTCTGGCTAGTCTTGTCTGTCTAGTCTTGTCTGTCTAGTCTTGTCTGTCTAGTCTTGTCTGTCTAGTCTTGTCTGTCTAGTCTTGTCTGTCTAGTCTTGTCTGTCTAGTCTTGTCTGTCTAGTCTTGTCTGTCTACTCTTGTCTTGTCTGTCTAGTCTTGTCTGTCTACTCTTGTCTTGTCTGTCTAGTCTTGTCTGTCTAGTCTTGCCTGTCTTGTCTTGTCTGCCTAGTCCTGTCTGGTTAGTCCTTTCCATTTAATCTTTTGTATCTAGTATTGTTTACTTGTTGCGTAACCTACTCTGCTATCGCTAATCTAAGGCATTAGCTAATCCAATCGGAGTGGAATCCATTGTAATTGAGCATAAAGCGTGGAAAATTGAATAAACCGAATCCGTCGTCGGCGATTAAGATAACAATCCTAATTGAGTGCATTGTCGCGCCGATCGGGAGTTGTGTATCTCGTGTAAGGTAGATAGCGGCTACAATGCCGAAAACTCGAGTCGAACCGGATGAAAGGACGAGAATCCGGATTGAATGGAACGACGCGACGCGAAACAAAAGCCGCGACAAACAATGGACAGTTGTGTTATCTCGTTCGCATGCCCTCGCCGAGATAACGGCGTGTGCGAATCTATCGGGACAAAGCCGATTCGCGAAAAGCTTAAATGTAATTAGCGGAGAGGGTCGCGTTTAAGGACCCCATTTGATCCTCCGGACAGACGCACTGAGTCCGTCCGATGGCAATAATCCCCGTCGATGTCGGATCTCTGTCAGGTCTGGCAACTCCGCCGTAATCCGGCCGGATTTCATTTCAGGCACATGTTGCACGCATAAATACGGATCTAGAGCTCGTCCTCCACGCCGATTATCCATCACAGCCCTCTTTGGTATTCGCGAGCGCGTCTTCGCGGATCGCGTTATCGCGACGTCTGTTGCGGCAAGCACACGGAACAAACAAGCTTGGGGCGGTTTGCGGCACGTGCCACTGGTTTAAGGGATTCCTGGCGGATGGATCCTACTGCTCCGACAGAGATTGATGGAGACTAGATTAAACGGACAAGACTAGCGCGTGACTAGCAACAACAACGAACGACTAGACAGACTAGCTTAATCAGATAAGGTTAGACAGACAAAATTAAATCGGAAAAATTAAAGAGACAAGACTAGACAGACAAGAGATGCTTTAGCCGTGATATCAATAAAATCAGTTCCAATAAGTTTAACAATCCGTACTAACCAAACTATGAAGTCTACAACGAAATGTTAACCATGTCTTCATAGTCTGTACTCTGTGTCATTAAGGAAATGAAAACCGGAAGCTTCTATCACTTCCGGTTTTGAATATATCAGCTTTAAACTAAAAGTCTACAAAACCAGTTTGCTATGTATTAACAATCCACACTAACTAAACCATCGAGACTATATCAACAGTTGAAATAGGTTTTTATAGGATGAAATCTATAGATTAAGCTAGTTAAAACCGGAAGCGTCTGCGATTTCCTGTTTCCAAGTTATAGCCTACAAACTGGAAGTCTAACAAAAACAAGTTCTGGTGCAAAATCTTGTTTCTTTACAAAGCCGTCTTAACCAAACCGCACAAGCAACGATAACGGAAAGCTTGAAGTCTGACGATCTGAAGTACAAGAGAAATTTCGCAATGCGGTCGATAGCCTTCGAGCGGCGCACACAAACCCCAACCCATTTTCTTATGGCCATTTCGACCGTGGCCCACTTTGACTGCATTGTAAATACAAATCATTTGAATTTCAAATTTTTCTGCTTTTTATGGCATTTTCAATCTTTTTTCATTCAATTTTCAATTTTTCAATGTCCATTAAATTTTCACAACAAAAAAAATCTCGGACAACAAAGCTCAAAAAACAAACGAAACACGTGGAAATTGCCAAAAGTTTTGCAGGTTTTTGAAAATGTGGAGGTTTTGCAATCAGGGAATGGTTTCGGGTAAAGGCTATCGTCCGCCGTTGCAAAACTACATCCGTTTTAAATCAATTCTACATTTTTTCAACCTTAGAAACAAAGTGAAGTTTGATATTTATTTCCGGATCAACCGGAAGCTGGAACGTGGACTTGAAAACAGAAATTGGAAACTTGGAGATTCAGCAAATGCCAAATATTTTTGGAAAAAGGCTATAGTTCGCCGTTTTGAAACTACAGCCATTCAAAATCAACTCCACATTTCCTCGAACTTGAAAACAAAATTAAGTTGGTTATTTATTTCCGGACAAACCGGAAGTTGGCTCGAAAGCTAAAAAGCAGTTTTAGAAAGTATGAAGGTTCTGGAACTGCGAAATGTTTTTGGTAAAACGCTATCGTCCGCTGCTTTAAAACTACAGCCAGCTATATATAATACCAACACTACAAAAGCAAACTTTAAGTGGGATATGGATAATTTCCCTGGCAAAACGGATTTTTGTTGCTGTTATTATTGAAGGATTTAAATCAAATTTCTGAGAAAACAGAGTAGGAGTAGATAAGCTAGGAGAGTTCTAGCGCAAAATCCCATAGGGTTTTACATAGGGGTCTGAATTCACATTTCTTGTGGTCCGGGAGGTTGGTGGGTCGGAGAGACCTCTGACGGGGTGGGCGCCGGAGGGGAAAACCAAATCTGGTAATCAGGTTTAATCAGCTTTTAATTATCTTTTAAACAGATTTTCATCGGGTTTAATCAGCTTTTAAATAGCTTTTAAACACTAAACACCGTGTTTAGCGTGGGGTTATATAGACCTCACAGCCCCTCATAGACCCTGTTTAGTGTTTTAAACCTGATTAAAAGCTTTAAACTGATAAAAAACTTATTATAGTTGATAACAGATAACCACATTTGATTTTTCCCAACGGCGCCCCCCCGCCAGATGCCTCTCCGACCCACTAACCTCCCGGACCGGAAGAAATGTGAATTCAGACACCTATGTCGCTAGGACCTGCATTGGTGGTGTCCCAGCTATTACAAGTGCCGCGTCTCCTGGCACTGTCCTTTATGCACTACTAGTTCTCAATGCAATCTTCATTTGAATTGATGCCAACTTTTGTTTCGCGGTATCTTTTTCCATGGCCTTGTTCCATACTGGGGAACCGTACAGCATAGTGGAGTGGACTACTGTGCATAACACTCTTCGTTTGCTGCTCTTTGGTCCTCCCACGTTTGGCCTTTGAGCCTTTGAGCCTTTCGAGTGCAGCACAGGTTTTGAGAGCCTTTGCCATTGTTGTCGCAATGTGTTGATTAAAGGAGACACATTGGTCTATAGTGATTCCCTATACATGATCCCTATATATGATCCTCCCTCCTATAGTGGTATTTTATAGCTTGCTTGGATATGATTTTTCATGTTCTATTTTGAACATGATGGGCCCTATTTTCGTCCTTCCTGTTAGTAATACAGCTTCCATTTTCTCTGGAGCGAGATTCAATTTTTTCCCGTTCGTCCAAATTGCCACTAGTTTAATTGCCATGTTCCCTCTGTCCATTACTTGTTTTTTGTTTCTGCCCCTCACGATGAGAGCTAGGTCGTCGGCGAAGCTCACCATGTCAACGCCCTCTGGTAACCTAACCTAACCTCAGCCTTAGAACACCGTCATATAGGATGTTCCACAGGGTGGGTCCCATCACTGAGCCCTGCGGAATACCACAGTAAACTTCTCTTTCGACTTCTTTACCTTCTGCCTCCAATTTGATAAAGCGATAGATTCTTCGATAGATAGCTGCTCACCAGTTTAGTAGGCAGGGATGGGCGAAACTTCTGGCTATCAGCTCTTCAGAAGTAAAGGCATTTTTAAGGTCTAACGTGATCAACTTCCTACAAATCTTCCTTTTCCGCTGGGAGCCCACTGAAGCGTCTCCTGCAACCTCCAGCACCCTTATTATGGCATCGTTGGTAGATAGCCATTTTCTAAATTCAAATTGTCTGTCCGAGAGTCCTTTGCCTTGCCTGAGCTTATTTGCAATTTTCTCGAGAATCAAATGTTCTAATAGCTTCTCTGCGACCTATAAGAATACGGTTCCATCCAACTTCTCTAGCCTGTTCAAGGCATTCACAGGCGTACAGGCATTCTGATAGTCCTAAATCACCTCTGCATGTCTTTGAATTTGCAAACAAAATAAAGTTTGTAAAGGCTAAAAAGCAATTTTGGAAAATATAGAGATTCTGGAACTGCGAAATGTTTTTGGAAAAAGGCTATCGTCCGCCGCTTCAAAACTACAGCCGTTCAAAATCAACTCTGCATGTCTTTGAATTTGAAAACATCGTTTCATAAATTAAATTGTTTATTTATTTCCGGACAAACCGTAAGTTGGAACACAGGCAACAAAGCAGATATAGAAAATACTGAGATTCTCGAACTGCAAAATATTTTTCGGAAAAGGCTATCGTCCATCGTTTCAAAACTACAGCCGTTCAAAATCAACTACATTTTTTCAAACTAGAAAACAAAATTAAGTTGGTTATTCATTTCCGGACAAACCGGAAGTTGGATCGAAAGCTACAAAGCAGATATAGAAAGCATGGAGATTCTAGAACTGCGAAATGTTCTTGGTAAAATGCTATCGTCCGCCGCTTTAAAACTACAGCCGTTTTAAATCAACTCTGCATGTCTTTGAATTTGAAAACAAAATTAAATTGTTTATTTATTTCCGGACAAACCGGAAGTTGGAACACAGGCTACAAAGCAAATATAGAAAATACTGAGATTCTGGAACTGCAAAATGTTTTTCGGAAAAGGCTATCGTCCATCGTTTCAAAACTACAGCCGTTCAAAATCAACTACATTTTTTCAAGCTAGAAAAGAAGACTAAGTTGGTTATTTATTTCCGGACAAACCGGAAGTTAGATCATAAGCTACAAAGCAGAATTAGAAAGCATGGAGATTGTGGAACTGCGAAATGTTTTTGGCAAAAGGCTATCGTCCGCCGTTTCAAAACTATAGCTGTTCAAAATCAACTCAATTTTGTCTTCAACCTCGAAAAAATGTAGAGTTGATTTTGAACGGCTGTAGTTTTGAAACGGTGGATGATAGCCTTTCGCCAAAAACATTTCGCAGTTCCAGAATCTCCATATTTTCCTAATCTGTTTCGTAGCCTGCAGACGAACTTTCGGTTTGTCCGGAAACAAATATCAAACTTCATTTCGTTTTCAAGTTTGAAAAAATGCAGAGTTGATTTTGAAAGGCTGTAGTTTTGAAACGGCGCACGAAAGCCTTTTGCCAAAAACATTGTGCAGTTCCAGAATCTCCATATTTTCTAAATCTGCTTTGTAGCCGGCAGAAGTTTTGAATTTTGAAACGGCGGACGATAGCCTTTTGCCAAAAACATTTCGCAGTTCCAAAAACTTCCATGTTTTCTAAATCCGTTTTGTTGCCTACAGTCAAACTTTCGGTTTGTCCGGAAATAAATAGCAAACCTAATTTTGTTTTCAAGTTCGAAAAAATGTAAAGTTTGTTATTTATTTCCGGACAAACTGAAAGTTGGACTGCACGCTACAAAACAGATTTGGAAAATTTAGAGATTCTGGAACTGCGAAATGTTTTTGACAAAAGGCTATCGTCTGCTGCTTCAAAACTACAGCCGTTCAAAATCAACCCTACATTTTTTCGAGCATGAAAACAAAATTCAGTTGGATATTTATTTCCGGACAAACCGGAAGCTGGACCGCAGGCTACGAAGCAGATTTAGAAAATATTGAGATTCTGCAACTGTGAATGGTTTTTCTCAAAAGGCTACCATCCGCCGATTCAACACTACAGCCGTTCAAATTCAACTCTACATTTTTTCGAACTTGAAAACACAATTAAGTTGGCTATTTATTTCTGGACAAACCGGAAGCTAGTTCGCAGGCTATAAGCCAGACTTATAAAATATAGAGATTCTTTAACTGCGAAATGTTTTTGATAATGGGCTTTCTTCCGCCGTTTCAAAACAACGCCGTTCAAAATCAACTCTACATTCTTGCCAACTTGAAAACGAAATGAAGTTTGTTATTTATTTCCGGACAAACTGAAAGTTGGACTGCAGGATACAAAACAGATTTGGAAGATATGGAGATTCTGGAACTGCGAAATGTTTTTGGCAAAAGGCTACCGTCCGTCGTTTCAAAACTACAGACGTTCAAAATCAACTCTACATTTTTTTGGAACGTGAAGACAAAATTAAGTTGGGTATTTATTTCCGGACAAACCGGAAGCTAGTTCGCAGGCCATAAAACAGGTTTAGAAAATATGGAGACACTGGAACTGCGAAATTTTTTTGAAAAAAGGCTATCGTCCCCCGTTTCAAAACTACAGCCGTTCAAAATCAACTCTACATTTTTTGAACTTAAAAACAAAATTAAGTTCGTTATTTATTACCAGACAAACCGGAAGTTGGACCGCAGGCTACAAAGCAGATTTAGAAAATATGGAGATTCTGGAAACGCGAAATGTTTTTGGCAAAACGCTATCGTACGTCGTTTCAAAACTACAGCCGTTCAAAATCAATTTTACATTTTTTTGAACTCGAAAACAACATTAAGTTGGGTATTTACTTCCGGACAAACCGGAAGTTAGTCCACAGGCTTAGAAAATATGGAGATTCTGGAACTGCGAAATGGTTTTGTCGAAAAGCTATCGTCCGTCGTTTTAAAACTACAGCCGTTTAAAATCAACCCTACATTTTTTCGATCTTACAAAACAAAATGCAGTTGGTTATTTATTTCCGGACAAACCAGAAGTTCGACCGCAGGCTATAAAGCAGATTTAGGAAATAATGAGATTCCGGAACTGCGAAATGTTTTTGGTAAAAGGCTATCATACGCCGTTTCAAAACTACAGCCGTTCAAAATCAACTGAAGTTCAAATCAACGAAATGAAGTTTGTTATTTATTTACGCACAAACCGAAAGTTGGACTACCAGCTACAAAACAGATTTGGAACATCTGGAGATTCTGGAACTGCGAAATGTTTTTGCAAAAGGCTATCGTCCGCCGTTTCAAAACTACAGCCGTTCAAAATCAACTCTACATTTTTCCGAACTTGAAAACAACATTAAGTTTGTTATTTATGTCCGGACAAACCGAAAGTTGGACTGCAGGCTACAAAGCAGATTTTGCAAATTTAGGGATTCTGGAACTGCGAAATGTTTTTGGCAAAAGGCTATCGTCCGCTGTTTCAAAACTACAGCCGTTCAAAATCAACCCTACATTTTTTCGGGCCTGAAAACAAAATTCAGTTGGATATTTATTTCCGGACAAACCGGAAGTTGGAACGCAGGCTACGAAGCAAATTTAGAAAATATTGAGATTGTGGAACTGCAAAATGTTTTTCGCAATAGGCTACCATCCGCCGTTTCAAAACTACAGCCGTTCAAAATCAACTTAAGTTCAAATCAACGAAATGAACTTTGTTATTTATTTACGCACAAACCGAAAGTTGGACTGAAGGCTACAAAACAGATTTGGAAAATCTGGAGATTCTGGAACTGCGAAATGTTATTGGCAAGAGGCTATCGTCCGGCGTTTCAAAACTATAGCCGTTCAAAATCAATTCTACACTTTTTCGAACGTGAAATAATATTAAGTTGGGTATTTATTTCCAGACGTACCGGAAGTTAGTCCGCAGGTTTAGAAAATATGGAGATTCTGGAAGTGCGACATGTTTTTGGCAAAAGGTTATCATTCGCCGTTTTAAAACTACAGCCGTTCAAAATCAACTCTACATTTCCTAGAACTTGAAAACTAAATTAAGTTTGTTATTTATTTCCGCACAAACCGAAAGTTGGACTGAAGGCTACAAAACAGATTTGGACAATCTGGAGATTCTGGAACTGCGGAATGTTTTTGGTAAAATGCTATAGGCCGTCCTTTCGAAACTACAGCCGTTGAAAATCAACTCTACATTTTTTCAAACTTGAAAACAAAATGAAGTTTGTTATTTATTTCCGGAAAAACCGAAAGCTGGAACGTACGCTACAAAGCTGATTTAGAAAGCATGGAGATTCTGAAACTGCTAAATGTTTTTGGAAAAATGCTATCGTCCGTCGTTTCAAAACTAAATCCGTTCAAAATCAACTCTACATGTCTTCGAATTTGAAAACAAAATTAAGTTGTTTATTTATTTCCGGACAAACCAGAAGTTGGTCTAACTTCAGCCTGCGGTCTGCAGGCTACAAAGCAGATTTTGAAAATATGGATATTCTAGAACCGCCAAATTTTTTTGTCAAAAGGCTATCTTCTGCCGTATTAAAACTACAGTCGTTCAAAATCAATTCTACATGTTTTTGAAGTTGAAAAGAAAATTAAGTTGCGTATTTATTTCCGCACAAACCGGACGCTAGTTCGCAGGCTATAAAGCAGGCTTAGAAAATATGGAGATTCTGAAACTGCGAAAGGTTATTGACAAAAGGCTATCGCCAACCGCTTCAAAACTACAGCCTTTCAAAATCTACTCTAGATTTTTTCCAACTTGAAAACGTAATGAAGTTTGTTATTTATTTCCGGACAAACCGAAACTTGGACTGTAGGGTACAAAACAGATTTGGAAAACTTGGAGATTCTGGAACTGCTAAATGTTTCTGGCAAAAGGCTATCGTCCGCCGTTCCAAAACTACAGATTAAAATCAACTCTACATTTTTTCAAACTTGAAAACGATATGAAGTTTGTTATTTATTTCCGGACAAACCGAAAGTTCGTCTGCAGGCTACAGAGCAGATTTTGAAGATATGGAGATTCTGGAACGGCGAAACGTTTTTGGCAAAAGGCTATCGTCGACCGTGCCAAAGCTACAGCCGTTCAAAATCAACTTTTCATTTTTTCGAACTTGAAAACAAAATTTAGTTTGTTATTTATTTCCGGACAAACCGAAAGTTTAACTGTAGGCAACAAAACATATTTAGAAAGCATGGAGATTCTGGAAGTACGAAATGTTTTTGGCAAAAGGCTATCGTCCGTCGTTTCAAAACGACAAACGTTCAAAATCAACCCTACATTTTTTCGAGCTTGAAGATAAAAATGAAGTTGGTTATTTATTTGCAGACAAACCGGAAGTTGGATCGAAGGCTACAAAGCAGATTTAGAAACTATGGAGACTCTGAAAGTGCGAAATGTTTTTGCGATTTCCGGTTTCCAAGTTATAGCCTTTAAACTGGAAGTCTACGAAAAATAAGATTTGATTCAAAATCTCTTTTCTTAACAAAGCCGTCTTAACCAAAGCGCACAAGCTACGATAACCAGTTAAAAATAGATTTTGTAGCTTAGAAACTGTAGGATTCAAAAATCAATACCGGAAGCTTCTCCAACTTCCGGTTGTCGAGATATTGGTTTTGGAATCAAACTCTTTCCTTACATAACTAAACTATCAAGAATACAACGAAGTATTAACCATGTCTTCATAGCGTTTACTCCGTGCATCAAGGAAATATAAACCGGAAGCTTCTATCACTTCGGGTTTTCAAAATATTGGCATTATACGAAAAGTCTACAAAATCAGTTTGCTATATATTTAACAATCCACAGTATCTAAGCAATCAAGACCATAAAGATGTGTTAAATATATCATCATAGACTATACTCTGCGCATAAAGAAATTATAAACCGTGAGCTTCTATCACTTCCGGTTTTGAAAATATTAGCTTTAAACTGAAAGTCTGGAAAATCAGTTTGATATATATTTAACAATCCACAGTAACTAAACCATCAAGACCACAAAGATGTGTTAAATATATCTTCATAGACTATACTCCGCGCATAAAGAAATTATAAACCGGAAGCTTCTATAAATTCCGGTTTTGAAAATATCAGCTTTAAACTAAAAGTCTGCAAAATCAGTTTGAAATATATTTAACAACCCACACTAACTAAACCATCTAGACTATATGAGCAGTTTTAATATGTTTTTATAAACTGAAATCTATAGATTAAGTTAGTTTAAACCGGAAGCGGCTGCGGTTTCCGGTTTCCAAGTTATAGCCGTCAAACTGGATGTCTAACAAAAGTAAGTTTTGGTGCAAAATCTTGTTTATTTACTAAGCTGTCTTAACCAAACCGCACAAGCAACGATAACGAGTTAAACTAGTTTTTATAGCTTGGAGTCTGTAGAATCCAAAACTCAATGAAAGAATCTGCAGGAATAGGAAGTATCTGCAGCTTCCGGTTCTCTAGATATTGGCGTTATAATCAAACTCTTTCCTTACCCAATTAAACTATCGAAAATACAGCGAAATGTTAACCATGTCTTCCGTAGCCTTTACTCCGTGCATTAACGAAATATAAACCAGAAGCTTCTATCACTTCCAGTTTTCAAAATATTAGCTTTAAACGAAAAGTCTATAAAATCAGTTTGCTATATATTTAACAATTTACAGTAACTAAACCATCAAGACCACAAAGATTTGTTAACTATTGCTTCATAGACTATACTCTGCGGATGAAGAAAATATAAACCGGAAGCTTCTATAACTTCCGGTTTTGAAAATATAAGCTTTAATCTAAAAGTCTGCAAAATCAGTTTGATATATATTTAACAACCCACACTAACTAAACCATCAAGACTATATGAACAGTTTAAATAAGTTTTTATAGACTGAAATCTATAGATTAAGTTAGTTTAACCAGGAAGCGGCTGCGGTTTCCGGTTTCTAAGTTATGGCCTTCAAACTAGAAGTCTGACAAAAATAAGTTTTGGTGCAACATCTTGTTTCTTTACAAAGCCGTCTTAACCAAACCGCACAAGCTACGATAAAGAGTTAAACTAGCTTTTAAAGCTTGGAAACTGTAGAATCCAAAAATCGAAACCGGAAGCACCTGCAGCTTCCGCTTATCTATATATTGGAGTTAGAATCAAACTCTTTCGTTACCTAATTAAACTATCAAGAACACAACTAAATGTTAACCATATAGCCTTTACTCCGTGCATTAAGGAAAAAAAAACCGGAAGTTCTATCACTTCCGGTTTTCAAAATATTAGCTTTAAGCGAAAAGTTTACAAAACCAGTTTGCTATATATTTAACAATCCACAGTAACTAAACCATGAAAACCACAAAGATGTGTTAAATATATCTTCATAGACTATACTCTGCGTATGCAGAAAATATAAACCGGAAGCCACTATCACTTCCGGTTTTGAAAATATAAGCTCACAACTAAAAGTCTGCAAAATCAGTTTGATATATATTTAACAACCCACACTAACTTAATCAACAAGACTATATGAACAGTTTAAATGGGTTTTTGTAGATTCAAATCCGTAGATTAAGTTAGTTTACTCCGGAAGCCTCTGCGATTTCTGGTTTCCAAGTTATAGCCTTCAAACTGGAAGTCTAACAAAAATAAGTTTTGCTGCAAAAGCTTGCTTTTTTACAAAGCTCTCTTAACCAAACCACACAAGCTACGAGTTAAACTAGCTCAGAAACTGTAGAATTCAAAAATCAAGACCGGAAGCATCTGCAGTTTCTGGTTATCTAGATATTACTTTTAGAATCAAACTCTTTCCTTACCTAACTAATCACTCAAGAATACAACGAAATGTTTACTATGCCTTCATAGCCTGTATTCTGTGCATTAAGGAAATATAAACCGGAAGCTTCTATCACTTCCGGTTTTGAAAATATCAGCTTTAAACAAAAAGTTTTCGAATCCGGTTTTCTATATATTCAACAATCCCCAGTAACTAAAATATCAAGACTACAAAGATGTGTTAAATATATCTTCATAGACTATACTCTGCACATGAAGAAAATATAAACCGGAAAGCTTCTATCACTTCCGGTTTTAAAAATGTAAGCTTTAAACTAAGTCTGCAAAATCAGTTTGATATATATAGATTTAACAACCCACACTATCTAAACCATCGCGACTATATGAACAGTTTAAATATGTTTTTATAGACTGAAATCTATAGATTAAGCTAGTTTGAAGCGGAAGCGTCATCGATTTCCGGTTTACAAGTTATAGTCTTCAAACTGGAAGTCTAGCAAAAATAAGTGTTGATGCAAAATCTTGTTTTTTACAAAGCCGTCTTAACCAAACCGCAGAAGCAACGATAACGAGTTAAACTAGCTTTTATAACTTGGAGTCTGTAGAATCCAAAAATCAATATCGGAAGTATCTGCAGCTTCCGGTTCTCTAGATATTGGCGTTAGAATCAAACTCTTTCCTTACCCAATTAAACTATCGAAAATACAACGAAATGTCAACCATGTCTTCCATAGCCTTTACTCCGTGCATTAACAAAATATAAACCGGAAGGTTATGTCACTTCCAGTTTTCAAAATATTAGCTTTAAACGAAAAGTCTATAAAATCAGTTTGCTTTATACAGGGTCCGGCATTGAAACTTTCTTTTTTCAATGAGACGTGAGGACGCTACTGGAGATAATTGCGGCGTGGCAGTGCTCTTAACGAAGAACGTTGGAGGGGAGATTTTTTCCGAACCATCGTCAGTCGTTAAAATGCTTTGGGCGAGAGAGCAACGCGTGTTTGCAGTAGAAACGTTCTTTTCACGAGGCCGCTCAATAGTTGCGGTGCAGCGTGCGTTCCGTTTACGGTACAATATTCCCCCTCGAGGAGCTGTTCCTGCCCGGAGATCCATCTTTTCCTGGGTGGAGGCTTTTAGAACAGTTGGAAATGTGTTCCGCAGGAGACCAGGAGCAACACGGACCGTTAGAACACCCGCAAACATCGAGGCAGTCCGAGAGTCGGTTTTGCGATCTCCTAGGCACTCTGCTTCAAAACATGCAGCTGCCCTGCGGTTGTCGGAGCGTTCAACTCGCCGAATTCTTCATAACGATCTTCACTTTCACCCCTACAAAATGGTAGTCGCACAAGAACTTTCCGAACGTGATTTTGTTTCACGACAAGGGGCATGCGAAACGCTCCTTGATAATTTGCCCCCTGAAGCAGTTGTGTTTTTTAGCGATGAGGCACACTTCCATCTCTCAGGTTGTGTTAATAAACAAAATATGCGTTATTGTAGCGATATCAATCCTAGGGAAGTTCATCAGAGGCCTCTTCATTCGGATCGGGTCACAGTTTGGGCTGCAATATCAAGCGTGGGTATCATTGGGCCATATTTTTTTGAGGAGGGCAATCCCACGGTTACAGTAAACTCTAAGCGTTATGTGGCAATGATTAACAACTTCTTTCTGCCAGCTCTTGAAAATATGGCTATAGGCGAAGTATGGTTTCAGCAAGACAATCACGAATTTCGATAGCTGTTTTGCGGGAAAATTTTCCAGGGCGACTTATCTCCAACAGGAGTGACATATCGTGTCCAGCGCGCTCGCCAGATTTAGCACCATGTGATTTTTTTCTATGGGGCTACCTTAAATCTAAAGTCTACAATAACCGTCCTGCAACTGTGGAAGAATTATATTTTAAAAACAATATTCGTCACGAGATAGCCAATATACCAGTTGCAATGGATCTATGGATTAAGCTAGTTTAAACCGGAAGTTGCTGCGGTTTCCGGTTTCCATGTTATAGTCTTCAAACTGGAAGTAGCAAAAACAAGTTTTGGTGCAAAATCTTGTTTCTTTATAAAGCCGTCTTAACCAAATCGCACAAGCTACGATAACGAGTTAAACCATCTTTAAAAGCTTGGAAACTGTAGAATCCTAAAATCGAAACCGGAAGCATCTGCAGCTTCCTGTTATCTAGATATTGGAATTAGAATTAAACTCTTTCCTTACCTAATTAGTTTACAAAACAGTCTGCTATATATTTAACAATCCACAGTAACTAAACCATCAAGACCACAAAGATGTGTTAAATATATCTTCATAGACTATACACTGCGCATGAAGAAGATATTAACCGGAAGCTAATATCACTCCCGGTTTTGAAAATATCAGCTTCAAACTAAAAGTCTGCAAAATCAGTTTGATATAAATTGAACAATCCACACTAACTAAACCATCAACACTTTTTGAACAGTTTAAACAGGTTTTTGTAGATTGGCATCTATAGATTAAGCTAGTTTAAACCGGAAGCTTCTACGGTTTCCGGTTTTCAAGTTATAGCCCTCAAACTAGAAGTCTCATTCAAAAACCAGTATTGGTGCAAAATATTGTTTCTTTACAAATTCGTCTTAACCAAACCGCACAAGCTATAATAACGAGTTAAACTAACTTTTGTAGCTTAGAATCTGTAGAATCCAAAAATCGAAACTGGAAATATCTGCCGGTTATTTAAATTCTGGCTTTTGAATCGAACTCTTTCCTTACCTAACTAAACTATCCAGAAAACAACGAAATGTTAACCAAGTCTTCATAGTTTTTACCCTGTGCATTAAGGAAATATAAACCGGAAGCTTCTATCACTTCCGGTTTTGAAAATATCAACTTTAAACTAAAAGTCTGCAAAAACAGTTTGATATATATTTAATTACCCACACTAACTAAACCGTCAAGACTATATGAATAGTTTAATTAGGTTTTTATAGACTGAAATCCATAGATTAAGCTAGTTTAAACCGGAAGCTTTTGCGATTTCCTGTTTCCTAGTTATAGTCTTGAAACTGGAAGTCTAACAAAAATATTTTTATGTGCAAAAGCTTGTTTCTTTACAAAGCCGTCTAACCAAACCGCACAAGCTACGAAAACGAGCTAAACTAGCTAAGAAACTGTAGAATTAAAATATCAAGACCGAAAGCATCTGCAGTTTCCGGTTATCTAGATATTACTTTTAGCATCAAACTCTTTCCTTAACTAACTAAAGAATCAAGAATACACCGAAATGTTTACTATGTCTTCAAAGCCTGTGCATTAAGGACATATAAACCGGAAGCTTGTATCACTTCCGGTTTTTAAAATATTAGCTTTAAATGAAAAGTCTACAAAACCAGTTTGCTATATATTTAACAATCCACAGTAACTAAACCATCAAGACCACAAAGATTTGTTAACTATTTCTTCATAGACTATACTCTGCGGACGAAGAAAATATAAACCGGAAGCTTCTATCACTTCCGATTTTGAAAATATAAGCTTTAAACTTAAAGTCTGTAAAAGTTTGATTTATATTTAACAACCCACTCTAACTAAAACATCAAGACTATACGAATAGTTTAAATAGGTTTGTATATACCGAAACCCATAGATTAAGCTAGTTTAAACCGGAAGCTTCTGCAATTTCTTGTTTCGAAGTTATAGCCTTCAAACTGGAAGTCTAACAAAAATAAGTTTTGGTGCAAAAGCTTGTTTCTTTACAAAGCTGTATTAACTAAACCGCACAAGCTACGAGAACGAGTTAACCTAGCTTTTGTAGCTTAGAAACTGTAGAATTAAAAAATCGAGACCGGAAGCATCTGCAGTTTCCGGTTATATAGATATTACTTTTAGAATCAAACTCTTTCCTTACCTAACTAAACAATCAAGAATTTAACGAAATGTTAACTATGTCTTCATGGCCTATACTATAACCATAGACTATACTCAGCGGATGAGGAAAATATAAACCGGAAGCTTATGTCACTTGCGGTTTTGAAAATATAATCTTTAAACTAAAAGTCTGTAAAATCAGTTTGAAATATATTTAACAACCCACACTAACTAAACCATCAAGACTATGTAAACAGCTTAAACAGGTTTTAATAGATCGAAATCCATAGATTAAGCGAGTTTAAATCAAAAGCTTCTGCGGTTTCCGGTTTCCAAGTTATAGCCTTCAAACTGGAAGTGTAACAAAAATAAGTTTTAGTGCAAAAACTTGTATCTTTACAAAGCCATCTTAACCAGACCACACAAGCTACGATAACTAGTTGAACTAGTTTCTATATCTTGAAGTCTGTAGAATCCAAGAATCTTCCGGTTATCTAGATATTGGCTTTAGAATCAACCTCCTTGGTTTTGCTTTGTTTCTCTTTGTTGATCGCGTTTATTTACAAATATGTCTTAAGCAAACTTTACAAGGTACGGTAACGATTCAAAACTAGTTTCTATAGCTTGGAATCTGTAGAATCCAAAAATTAAATCCGGAAGTATGTGCTGCTTCCGGTTATCTAGATATTGGTACTAGAATCAAACTCTTTGGTCTCGCTTTGTTTTTCAAATGGTTAAAGAATTGAACGGACGATAGCCTTATGTGGCGCGTCGTCTTGTAGCTTAATGTCTGAGAATTAATAAATTATAAACCGGAACTTGCTACTTTGTCTAGTTCTGAGTTTAAATTTTATTTTAGTTTTTACCTTAATCTTAATTTGGAAACTAATTCAAAGCATAATGTTCAAACAGTTGTAACTTAAGAACTTGACCAGCCCATATAATACAATTAGTCTTAACTTGTAGCTGTGTTGTCTAGCTTTAAGCGACTAGGCAATAATCAAGTTTTAGTCTTCTAGTCTGCTTGAAATTGACGAATTAGGGTAACTACTCCCACACTTTCAATTTTGATTTTGATTGAAGTGAATGTTGCATATGGTCAGCCTGTTAAGGCTGATCAAGTCTGTTCAAGTCTAGATCTAGATTCAAGTCTAGATCAAGAGTTGCTAGTAAAAGTAGCTTTACTTTAATTTTAGACTTAACCAATTAGCTTAGCTTGGATTAGAATTGGATATAACTTAGATTCAGGCTAGATTAGACTTTGGAAGTAGTCTAGACTTAGTCGTAGACTAAAGAAATATCTTGTAAACTTTTCACTTGAAACAATTTTCCAAAGAAACTGAATATTCGCGAAGATCCGTCTACATATATATGTATTGACAAATGGAAGATTCGTTTTCCATTTATCAATAAAAATATTGTCAGAAAACGTTGCAATATATCCAATTTTCACATCCATTTCGCTTTCATCCTTTGATACTCCCTTGTCACATCCCTCACGGACCGCCTCACACCCCCCGAATACTTCCACCCACGAACGTTTCAAAGATTTACACTTAAACCGACAAGACTAGACTTAGACTAAACTTGGAAACAACACCATTGATCAAACTGAAATTAGCATTGCTTACTAGACTGGACTTTAGTCTATAAGCAAACTAATTTTCGTGCAAATTCCGCGATTAGTTTGCGAAATAACGACCAATTTTGGCAACCCTCGAAATTTGTCAAGATTTCCCGAACTTGACTTGCTAATCCACACGGACTACCTTAACGCAATTACTATTAGTTTATAGAGCAGACTTTTAGCTATATTTAAAGTAAATTTCATGCAAATCTTTTGTTTCGTTTGCGAATTATTTTCAAAAATTTAAAACGTAACCCATTTTGGCAACACTCGAGGTTTGGTAGTTTCACCAATTAGTTGTTTATAGACAAACTAGTTGACTTAGCCAAAATTAATTTACTTTGTCTTAAAGCTAGTTAACTCAGGAATCGACTAAAACTAGGTGGACTAATCTAAGTAGTCTAGTTCTCTAGTTATTACTAATTAATCAAGCACTACATTTAAATTGAAGTCACTCTAGATTTGAGTGCTTTCACTAATTAATTAATTGCAGACAAACCGGTAGACTTAGTGCAGATTAGTTTACACTCCCTTAAAGCTAAATAATACGGGAAGCAGCTAAAGCTAGCTGGTCTAGCCTAGGTAGACAACTTTTCAAGTTATCATAAATTAATCACAAAGAATTGAGTTGCAGATATTATTGATTTAAGTAGTTGGACTAATTAGTTGTTTACAGACAAACTAGTTGACTTAGTCCAAACTAACTTTCTTTGTCTTAAAGCTAGATAATACAGAAAGCAACTAAAACTAGTTGTATAGTATAAGTAGTCTGCTTCTCAAGTTATTACTAATTAACCAGACACTACCTTGAAATTGGAGTGAATCAAGATTTCAGTGGTTTCACTAATTAATTAATTACAGACAAACCAGTTGACTTAGTCCAAATTAATTGGCTTTCTCTTAAAGCTAGATAACACAGGTATCGATTAATACTAGCTGGACTAATCTAAGTAGTCTAGTTCTCAAGTTATTACTAATTAATCAGACACTACTTTTAAATGTTAGCCAATCTAGATTTCAGTGCTTTCACTAATTAATTAATTAATTACAGACAAACCGGTAGACTTAGCGCAGACTAATTTACACTACCTCAATACTAGATAATACCTAAAGTAGCTAAAACTAGCTGGTCTAGCCTAGGTAGACAACTTTTCAAGTTATCGTTAATTATTCACAAACAATTGAGTTGGAGACACTAATGATTTCAGTAGTTGGACTAATTAGTTGTTTACAGACAAACCAGTTGATTAAGTCCAAACTAACTTCCTTTGTCTTAAAGCTGGATAATACATAAAGCAACTAAAACTAGTTGTATTTATCTAAGTAGTCTAGTTCTCAAGTTATTACTCATTAAACAGACACTACATTTAAATTGGAGTCAATTTAGATTTGAGTGGTTTCACTAATTAATTAATTACAGTCAAACTAGTAGACTTAGCGCAGATTAGTTTGCATTGCCCTAAACCTAGATAATACGGGAAGCAGCTAAAACTAGCTGGACTAGTTTAGCTAGACTACTTCTCAAGTTATCGTTAATTAATCACAAACAATTCAGTTGGAGACATTAATGATTTAAGTAGTTGGACTAATTAGCTGTTTACAGACAAACCAGTTAACTTAGTCCAAACTAACTTTCGTTATCTTATAGCAAGATAAAACAGAAAGCAACTAAAACTAGTTATATTAGTCTAAGTAGTCTAGGTCTCAAGTTATTACTAATTAATCAGACACTACATTTAGATTGGAGTGAATCAAGATTTGAGTACTTTCACTAATTAATTAATTACAGACAAACCAGTTGACTCAGTCAAAATTAAATAGTTTTGTCTTAAGGCTAGAAACCACAAGTATCGACAAAAACTGTACTAAAACTGCAAGTTGTCTAGTTTTTAAACTATTACTAAATAATCAGACACTACATATAAATTGGAGTCAATCTATATTTGAGTGGTTTCACTAATTAATTAATTACAGACAAACTAGTAGACTTAGCGCAGATTAGTTTGCATTGCCTTAATCCTAGATAATACGGGCAGTAGCTAAAACTAGCTGGACTGCGATTAGCTAGACAACTTTTCGAGTTATCGATAATTATTCACAAACAATTGAGTTAAAAACATTAATGATTTAAGTAGTTGAACTAATTAGTTGTTTAAGGACAAACCAGTTGACCTAGTCCAAACTAACTTTCTTTGTCTTAAAGCTAGATAATACAGGAAGCAACTAAAACTAGTTGTGTTAGTCTAAGTAGTCTAGTTGTCAAGTTATGAGTAATTAATCAGACAGTACAATTACATTGGAGTGAATCAAGATTTGAGTGGTTTCACTAATTAATTAATCACAGACAAACTAGAAGACCTAGCGTAGATTAGTTTGCACTACCTTAAAGCTACATAATACGGGCTGCAACTAATGCCCGGCATACACGTTACGGTCTACCGTACAGGTTACATGCGCAGGTTTGCCTGCGCAGGTCAACCGTACACAAGAAACTGCACAGGTCTATTCCCACACACGCTCCGGTCTACCTGCGCAGGTAAACCTGCACAGGTAGACCTGTCATGTGGACCGTTGTGTGTATGGCGGGCATAAAACTAGCTAGTAGACCGATTCCCAAGTTATCATTAATTAACCACTAACATTTGACTTGTAAACAATAATGCAATAAGCAGTTTAGCTAATTAATTAATTACAGACAAACCAGTGGATGTAGTCCAAATTAGGTTATAGCAGTTTAAAGGTAGATAATAAAGTAACAAGCTAAGACTAATTGGATTATACCAGCTAGTCTAGTTCACAATATATCACGAAGATTAAATCACAATTCCAGTTTTTGGAGTAGTTTCAATAAAGCGTCGATTACAGAGAAACTAGTAGACTTAGTCTAGAATAGATTAAATCGGTTTAAAGCTAGATAACAAGGGAACAAACGACTACTGAGACTACTCCAACTTGTCGAGTTCTCGAGTTATTGTAGACTTTGGTGGAGATGTTTGTGTATCGCGTATCAATGGTCTTTTGTTACGAGTGGCTGTTGGCGCAAGTGAAGGGTTGTAATGCGGTCCGTGGCGTCGCGACGCCTTTGTTTTACGAGCGTGGACCGCTCGCAGCCGTCTCACGTTGCACTCACGACCGCCCGGGGAAGAATTCCCGCCGACTGAATTCCCGATGAATTTATTAGGATTTCGACCGGATGATTTAAGATAACTTGCTTGGCGTTAGTGTTAGTTTATAAGGCGGACTTTCGGGTAGGGTTAGGGCAATTTTTGTGGAAATTTGTTGAATAGTTTGCGAGTAATCTTGGAAAAACAGATAGATGACCAATTTTTGGGACCAGAGGAAAGTTGTTTGTGATAGTCGAGGTTTCTCGAAGTAGACTAACTAATCTATTCGGACTACTTCCCTGCAATTAGTATTAGTTTAGTAGACTTTCAGCTATATTTTAGGCAAGTTTTGAGAAAATTGTGCGATTAATTTGTGAATTATCTTGAAAAATCAAAGAGGCGACGTATTTTTGGGAAGATGAAACTTGTTTGTGAAGGTCGAGATTTCTCGAGCTAGATTAACTAATCCATGAGGGCTATGTCACTGCAGTTAGCATTAGTTTATAGAGTAGATTCAGCTATAGTTAAGGCAATTTTTGTGAAAATCAAGCGATTAATTTGCGATTAATCTGGGAAAATCAAAGACGCCACGAATTTTTGGGAAGTGAAACTTGTTTGTGAAAGTCGCGTTTTCTTGAAATAGACTAACTAATCCATGAGAGTTACGTCACTGTAACTAGTATTAGTTTACAGAGTAGACTTCCAGCTCTAGTTAATGCTATTTTTGCAAAAATTGTGCGATTAATTTGCGAATTATCTTGAAAATACAAAGAGGCGACGTATTTTTGGAAGATGAAACTTGTTTGTGAAAGTCGAGATTTCTCGAGCTAGATTAACTAATCCATGATGGCTACGTCAGTGCAACTAGTATTAGTTTATAAAGTAGAGTTTGTGCTATAATGGTGACAAAATTTGCAAAAATCGTGCGATTAGTTTGCGAATTATCTTGCAAAATCAATGACGCGACGAAATTTTGGGAAGAGGAAAATTGTTTATGAAAGTCGAGCTTTCTCGCACTAGACCAACTAGTCCATAAGGGTTACGTTACTGCAACTAGTATAAGTTTAATGACTAGGGCTTGGGCTATTGCTAAGACAATTCTCGCGAAAATTGTGCGATTGATTTGCGAATTTGCCTTAGTCCTGGAAGTTCTTTCCAGGTTTTCATCCATTTTCCTCTTGCTTCTTCATCTAAACTTTTGTGGATGGTGTTCAAACTCATGCCGCAACAGGGTTCCGGACCTATAAAGGGGCTACTGGATCCCTTGTTTGCTAGGTGGTCGGCTTCTTCGTTTCCGTCTATACCAGTGTGTCCTGGTACCCAGTATAGCGTTACTTTGTTATCCTTGCCAGGCTTGTTTAGCTTTCCCACACAATCTCATACCAGTTTGAATCTGATGGTGTATGAGCTAATGGCCTTAATGGCTGCTTGGCTGTCTGATAGGATAGCAATTCGTTTTTTGCGATAATTCCTGTCGAGGTTAAACTGTGCACATCTTTCGATTGCGTGTACCTCTGCTTGGAAGATACTTGGGGATGTTCCCATGGATTCGAAGTACCTGGTACGACGTCCAAACACTCCTGCACCAGTACCTTCCTTTGTCTTCGAACCATCTGTATACCACTTGATGGCATTTTGCTCTATGTGGTATGCTGAGGATTCGTCGCTCCAATCGGCTTTACTACTACAAATTGCTGTGTAGTTTTTCTCGTATTAGTGGTATTTGCATACCATTTCGTTTTTTGGTACTTTCAGCTAGGGATCTTGACAGTGAGGCTGTTTCGGTCTCTGCTCCCGATTATTTTACCTCTGCCCATTCCTTCCTTGCTGAACCTTACGATCGCCGATCTGGCGGCCCTTTCCACCACAAGGTGCAGCGGAGTCAGATCCAGCAGCAGCTCCGATGCTGCTGTCGGACACGACCCCATCGCCCCCGTGATGCAGACATACGCCAGTCTTTGAATCTTCTCAAGCTGTTTCCTCATAGAGGCCAGATTTATTCTGCTTCCCCACGCAACTGCCTCATAAGTGATTGCAGGTCTCACTATTATGGTGTACGTCCATCGCAGGATAGTGGGGTTACAACCCCACGTTTTTCCTACCAGATTTCTGCACACCATTATTGTGCGTTTGGCTTTACCTACCGCTGCCTCAGCGTGTCTATTCCATAGGAGTTTGCTATCTAGTGTGATACCCAGATACCTTATCTCCTGTTGGTATTCTACTGCCTTACCATCTATAAGTATGGGATGTAGGCAGTTTAGTTTTCTCCTTCTATTAAATGGTATTACCGTGGTTTTGCTCGGGTTGAGTCTCAGTCCCACTGTTTGACACCATCTACTAGTTACTTTGAGCCCTCTCTGAACAATTTCACAGAGCATTCGTTAGCGATGGTCGGTTGCCCTTGGCCACCAAACAGTCCTTTCGGCACGGGTCGCATGACACCTTGGATTAAGGGTTTGGAAGTTCTTGGTTGTTCGCTCTCCGCTGACCGCTCCGACCGGAGTTGTACTCCGGTCGGAAACGTCTAACGGTTTGTTGCGAAACTAAGCCCTCACACCTCGACAAGGTGACTTCCAGAGTGATGGTAAAAAATAGTAAACGCGAAGTCGATGTTAATACAAGAATTATTTACAAAAGGACCTAAAGATTCAAAATTTGCAAGAATTCTGGGGATAATTCAAAGCGTTAAAGAGTTACAACAAAAACACGTAAAACAAAATAGCTGCGTTATCTTTGATTTGCGTTAAAACCGTCACAACCATCTTATTTTTGAAGATTTTTTTTAAATTCTTGCACTGTCTCGTCCAGAATTAAAATCTCTACGAATTGAAATCTAAAAAAAAATAGTAAATGCGACATCGTTGTGAACACAAGAAATATTTAAAGAAGGACCCAAAGATTAAAAATTCGCAAGAATTTTTGAAATAATTCAACGCGCTAAAGAGTTATAGCTAAAATACGTGAAACAAAATAGCAGCGTTACCTTTCATTTTAATTAAAACCGTCATAACTTTCTTATTTTTGAAGATATTTCGAAAATGTTTGCACTGTCTCGTCCACAATAAATATCTCTACAAATTTAAATCTTAAAAAAATATTAAATGCGACGTCGTTGTTAACAGAATAAATATTTAAAGAAGGACCCGAAAATTCAAAATTCGCAAGAATATTGGGAATAATTCAACCGTATATAGTTACAGCGAAAATACGCGAAACAAAATCATATCTTTAATTTTGATTAAAACCGTCATAACTTTCTTTTTTTAAAGATTTTTTGAAAATTCTTGCACTTACTAATTGTATTACGCTTGTATTACTCTATAGAGTAGACTTTCAGCTATAGTTAAGGCAATTTTTGCCAAAATGGTGCAATTAATTTGCGAATTATCTTGGAGATTCTTAGACGCGACATATGTTTGCAAAAACTGGCTTGGAACAGTTAAGATTTCAACGAGCTAGTCTAACTCGTGTGCAGGGGCAATTCAACCAGAATTAGTATTAGTCTACAGAGTGGAGTTTCGGCCTGGGAAGACGTGTGAGGTAGTAAAAGTAACGAGCGCCGTTGTTGTAGCAGACTAATCCGAATCTGGGCGTAATGCGGGCGAGTAAAAGGGTCGTAAAGGTATCAGAGCGAGTGCAGGGCAACCCTAAACAGGGTCGGCTGCAAGTATTTGTTAATTAACCGGCGACCGCGGAACGACGCAGTTCCATCCCCCGCGTTCTCGCCCGCACTTTCGCTAAAAGCCAACAGATAAAGCCGCGAATTACTCAAGATCCTGTCTATACACTAAAAGCTCAAAATACTAAAACCACAACACATTCGCAATAACCCCGCTCTCCACCTGAAAATGTTGCCAGACTTGAAATGGATTACTTGATGAATCTTCCAAGCTTATTCCCAAACCAATCAAAGTATTTTCATCAAAATTGCCTTAAATATAGCTGAAAGTCTACTCTATAAACTAATACTAGTTGCTATGACGTAGCCCTTATGGATTAGTTAGTCTAGTTCGAGAAAGCTCGACTTTCACAAATAAGTTTCCTGTTGACAAAAATTCGTCGCGTCTTTGATTTTCCAAGATAATTCGCAAACTAATCGCACGATTTTAGCAAAAATTGCTTTAACTATAGCTGAAAGTCCACTCTATAAACTAATACTAGTTGCAGTGACGTAGCTCTCATGGATTAGTTAGTCTAGTACGAGAAAGCCCGACTTGCACAAAGAAGTTTCATCTTTCCAAAAATTCGCCGTGTCTTTGATTTTCCAAGATAATTCGCAAATTAATCGCACGATTTTTGTAAAGATTGCCTTAACTGTAGCTGAAAGTCTACTCTATAAACTAATACTAGTTTCAGTGACGTAGCCCACATGGATTAGTTAGTCTAGTTCGAGAAAGCCCGACTTTCACTAAAAATTCGTCGCGTCTTTGATTTTTCAAGATAATTCGCAAATTAATCCCACGATTTTCGCAAAAATTGCCCTAACTATAGCTGAAAGTGTACTCTATAAACTAATACTAGTTGCAATCACATAGCCCACATGGATTAGTTAGTCTAGTTCGAGAAAGCTCGACATTTACAAACAAGTTTCCACTACCAAAAATTCGTCGCCTCTTGGATTTTCCAAGATAATTTGCAAATTAATTGCACGATTTTCACAAAAATTGCCTTAACTATAGCTGAAAGTTAATTTTATAAGCTAATACTAGTTGAAGTGACGGAGTCCCCAGGGATTAGTTAGCCTAGTTCGAGAAAACTCGAGTTTCACAAACAAGTTTCCACTTCCCAAAAATTCGTCGCCTCTTTGAATTTCCATAATAATTCGCAAATTAATCGCAAGATTTTAGCAAAAATTGCTTTAACTATAGCTGAAACTCTACTCTATAAACTAATACTAGTTACAGTGATGTAGCTCTCGTGGATTAGTTAGTCTAGTACGAGAAAGCCCGACTTTCACAAAGAAGTTTCATCTTTCCAAAAATTCGTCGTGTCTTTGATTTTCCAAGATAATTCGCAAATTAATTGCTCGATTTTTGCAAAAATTGCCTTAACTATAGCTGAAAGTCTACTCTAAAAACTAATACAAGTTTCAGTGACGTAGCCCATATTGATTAGTTAGTCTAGTTCGAGAAAGCTCCACTTTGACAAACAAGTTTCCTCTTTCCAAAAAATCGTCGCTTCTTTGATTTTCCAAGATAATTCGCAAATTAATCGCACGATTTTCGCAAAAATTGCCTTAACTATAGCTGAAAGTCTACTCTATAAACTAATACTAGTTGCAGTGACGTAGCCCTCGTGGATTAGTTAGTCTAGTTAGAGAAAATTTCATTTTCATAAACTAGTTTCCTCTTCCCAAAAAATTCGTCGCCCCTTGGATTTTTCAAGATAATTCGCAAATTAAACGCACTATTCTCACAAAAATTGCCTTAAATGTAACTGAAAGTCTACTCTTTGAGCCAATACTAATTGCAATAAAGTACTCCATATAGATTAGTTAGTCTACTTCGAGAAACCTCGACTTTCACAAGCATCTTTCCTGTCTTCCCAAAAATTGTTCACCTGTTTGTTTTTCCAAGATAATTCGTAAACTAATCAACGCATTTCCACAAAAATTGCCTTAAATCTGCCGGAAAGTCCGCTCTATAAACTAACACTAACGGCAAGCAAGTTATCCTAAATCTTCCGGTCGCAATCCTGACAAATTCATCAGGAATTCAGTCGGCGGGAATTCTTCCCCGGGCGGTCGTGAGTGCAACGTGAGACGGCTGCGAGCGGCCCACGGTCGTAAAACAACGGCGTCGCGACGCCCCGGGCCGCATTGCAACCCTTCGCTCGCGTCAACAGCCGCTCGTAACAAAAGACCATTGATACCCGATCCACAAACATCTCCAGCAAAGTCCACAATAACTCGAGAACTGGACTAGCTGGAATAGTCCCAGTAGTCTTCGATTGTTCCCGTATTATCTATCCTTAAACATCTTTAATCTATTATAGATTATGTCTAGAGGCTTGTCTGTAATCGACGAATTATTGAAACTACTCCAAAAACTCGAATTGTCATTTAGTCTTCGTGATAAATTTAGAACTAGACTAGCTGGAATAATCCAATTAGTCTTAGCTTGTTACTTTATTATCTAGCTTAAAACTGCTATAAACTAATTTGGACTACATCGCCTGGTTTATATGTAATTAACTAATTCGTGAAACTAGTTAAATTATTATTGCCCACAAGTCAAATGTTAGTGGTCAATTAACGATAACTTGGGATTTGGTCTACTTAGGCTAGTGCAGCTAGTTTTAGTTACAGCTCGTATTATCTAGCTTTAAGGCAATGTTAATTAATCCGCACTAAGTCTACCAGTTTGTCTGTAATTAATTAATAAGTGATAGCACTCAACTCTTGATTCAGTCTAATTTAAATGTGGTGTTTCATTAATTAGTCATAACTTGAGAACTAGACTACGTAGACTAATACAACTAGTTTTAGTTGTTTTCTGTATTATTTAGCTTTAAGACAGCGAAAGTAAATTTGGAATAAGTCAACTAGTATGTCTGTAAATAACTAATTAGTCTAACTACTTAAATCATTAATGTTTCCAACTCAATTGTTTGTGATTAATTAACGATAACTTGAGCAGTAGTCTACCTAGGCTAGACCAGGTAGTTTTACCTACTTGCCGTATTATCTAGCTTTAAGTCAGTGCAAACTAATCTGCACTAAGTCTACCAGTTTGTCTGTAATTAATCAATTAGTGAGACCACTCAAATCTTGATTGACTCCAATTTAAATGTATTGTCTGATTAATTATTAATAACTTGAGAACTAGACTACCTAGACTAGTCCAGCTAGCTTTAGTTGCTCGCTGTGTTATTTAGCTCGAAGACAAAGTTTGCTGTTTTAGATTAAGTCTGGTAGTTTAGGTGCAATCGAGGGATTAGTGCGGATTTTCCAAAATTTGAGCTTAATTTGGAAATAATGACTAGGCGAGAACTAGACTAGGCGGAATGAAGCGATTAGTCGCAGTTCCTAGCTGTCTTATCTGGCTTTAAGTCGATGAAAACTAATTTGGAATTCGTCTATTAGTTCGTTTCTAATTGACGAATTAGTGCAACTAGTTTTAATATTTATCAGACACAGACTGGAACAGATTAGACAAAGCCTACTAGATTAAGCAATTACGGCTAGATGAAGCAAACTAGACTAAGCAATAAAAACTAAAAGAAGCAAACTAGAGTTAGCAATCAGGACTAGATAAAGCTTACTTAACGTTAGATCGCATAAAGCGTCTTAGTCCTAGTTCAAATAGATTGAACCTTGTGGTCTCTTTCTGCTGGATCTGATTCGATTGAGGGTGCGAATTGAATGGGCCAAGATTGCGTCCGCACTGAAAAATTCGGACCAGACGGAGAAGACTTTGCAATCTTCGTCTGCTCCCTCCCACCGTCCCTTGTCTGATTTGATTTATTGGCAATCGAGTGCGCCTCGATTGTCTACAATTTTATTGCCCGCCGATCCAATAAAAAGGAACGAAAGAATGAAAGGGGGGCGAACAGAGGGTTGATAACGGATGTCTTATCCATAGCAAATCGCTCGATTTAGTTCACATCTACATGTTTAGACTTGTCTTCATAGACGCGTCTCTCTAGTCTTGTCTGTCTAGTCTTGTCTGTCTAGTCTTGTCTGTCTAGTCTTGTCTGTCTAGTCTTGTCTGTCTAGTCTTGTCTGTCTAGTCTTGTCTGTCTAGTCTTGTCTGTCTAGTCTTGTCTGTCTAGTCTTGTCTGTCTAGTCTTGTCTGTCTAGTCTTGTCTGTCTAGTCTTGTCTGTCTAGTCTTGTCTGTCTAGTCTTGTCTGTCTAGTCTTGTCTGTCTAGTCTTGTCTGTCTAGTCTTGTCTGTCTAGTCTTCTCTGTCTAGTCTTGTCTGTCTAGTCTTGTCTGCCTAGTCTTGTCTGTCTAGTCTTGTCTGTCTAGTCTTGTCTGTCTAGTCTTGTCTGTCTAGTCTTGTCTGTCTAGTCTTATCTGTCTAGTCTTGTCTGTCTAGTCTTGTCTGTCTAGTCTTGTCTGTCTAGTCTTGTCTGTCTAGTTCTGTCTGTCTAGTCTTGTCTGTCTAGTCTTGTCTGTCTAGTCTTGTCTGTCTAGTCTTGTCTGTCTAGTCTTGTCTGTCTAGTCTTGTCTGTCTAGTCTTGTCTGTCTAGTCTTGTCTGTCTAGTCTTGTCTGTCTAGTCTTGTCTGTCTAGTCTTGTCTGTCTAGTCTTGTCTGTCTAGTCTTGTCTGTCTAGTCTTGTCTGTCTAGTCTTGTCTGTCTAGTCTTGTCTGTCTAGTCTTGTCTGTCTAGTCTTGTCTGTCTAGTCTTGTCTGTCTAGTCTTGTCTGTCTAGTCTTGTCTGTCTAGTCTTGTCTGTCTAGTCTTGTCTGTCTAGTCTTGTCTGTCTAGTCTTGTCTGTCTAGTCTTGTCTGTCTAGTCTTGTCTGTCTAGTCTTGTCTGTCTAGTCTTGTCTGTCTAGTCTTGTCTGTCTAGTCTTGTCTGTCTAGTCTTGTCTGTCTAGTCTTGTCTGTCTAGTCTTGTCTGTCTAGTCTTGTCTGTCTAGTCTTGTCTGTCTAGTCTTGTCTGTCTAGTCTTGTCTGTCTAGTCTTGTCTGTCTAGTCTTGTCTGTCTAGTCTTGTCTGTCTAGTCTTGTCTGTCTAGTCTTGTCTGTCTAGTCTTGTCTGTCTAGTCTTGTCTGTCTAGTCTTGTCTGTCTAGTCTTGTCTGTCTAGTCTTGTCTGTCTAGTCTTGTCTGTCTAGTCTTGTCTGTCTAGTCTTGTCTGTCTAGTCTTGTCTGTCTAGTCTTGTCTGTCTAGTCTTGTCTGTCTAGTCTTGTCTGTCTAGTCTTGTCTGTCTAGTCTTGTCTGTCTAGTCTTGTCTGTCTAGTCTTGTCTGTCTAGTCTTGTCTGTCTAGTCTTGTCTGTCTAGTCTTGTCTGTCTAGTCTTGTCTGTCTAGTCTTGTCTGTCTAGTCTTGTCTGTCTAGTCTTGTCTGTCTAGTCTTGTCTGTCTAGTCTTGTCTGTCTAGTCTTGTCTGTCTAGTCTTGTCTGTCTAGTCTTGTCTGTCTGAGTCGCGTACGAGACGCGGAAGCGAGTAGACGTGCAGCCGAGTGCTCCACATGTTTGTGATTATTAATATGTTGATATATAAGTTTTTTAGTTATCAGTTATATAATTGCAATCAAGCCTAGTGTATTTGGTTTGTTTCTATTCTCTTGTAGAAATTTATTTTTGCTTAATAGCGGTGTTTTTAGTTTTTCTTTAAGCTAAATAGTTTTAGCTTAATAGAGTCACAGCAAGTCGCGTGAGTTTTTTATATTCTTTAAATTCTCTCTTTTTGTTGCCACTCCTTATCTCATATATACGGAGATAAATTTAATCCAACGCCGCAGACGTTTTTGCATTTACTGCAACACGCTATCTGCGGCAAATTTTTTCACCACCCCCAAGGAGGGGAGGATTTTTGAATTCAGTATTTTAGTTTGTGGAAACTCCATTCAGTATGGATTTTTTTCACAAAACAAAAATTGAGTAAGGGTGTAGGGGAGATGGATAGCCGGGCGAGAAGCCAGTCTATTGGAGAAACCCCGAAGAAAAGGAAAGTGGCGGATCGGTCGACTGATGACGTGGAGGCGTACAAGAAGACGGAGTGCTCGATCGCATTTACAATCGTGGAAGCGATTGGAGCACTTACCAGACAAGTGGAGGACTTGGAAAGGGCTATCGCTGGAGGCAGTAGCACGAAGAAGGAAGTTAAAGATGCTGCAGCGCGAGTTAAAAAGACAACTAACGTCTTCTCGCGCAACTCCGTGACCACTTGGCTGGAAGCGCACCGTTTCCTGCCCGTTGAAAAGGTGTTATATGACACGGAGATCCAAACTGTAAGTGTGGCATGCAAGGAAGTCAGCACCCAAACGGAGGCTGAATGTAGTATCACCAGCGCGCTGAAGCCGGGTATGAATGTGCAGGAGTACATGTCCCTGGCGAGGGAGAGGTGGTCCGAGGACGCCTTCACCGTGGTGAAGATGGCTAAGGGCTCTCCTCTGGCCAGGGACGAGGATGTACTCCTGCTAGTTGCAGGAGAGAAAGGGGATAACTGTGGACAGCTGGGCTGGGGGATGCTCGACCAGCTCCCCCAGGCCAAGCGAGTGGCTGAAGGCTTGAATGTAGGCTCCGTGGCCTACATCAAGAGCGAGAATGTTGTGTGTATGGGAGGCGATGAGTCGTTGGACTCCGAGAGGAAGTACCACTTCATCGCCCGGCTGGATGATAATAAGGTCGAGGGCGCCGAAGAAAAGGCGTTCGAGACCTTATTAAGAATGAGAGGTCTTTGTGAGAAGACAGAGAGAAAGAGGTTCGCTATTGGTGTGGCTGGAAACCTAAATATGTGGCTGGTACGAAAGATGGCTGAATGCGTGTGGCATGGCACAGGAGTTGAGCTAACCCTGTGCTGGATGAATGCGGAGGGCCAAAAGCCCAGAGTGGAAGGGGCCGGAGGCACCAGAAAGGCAGAAACCTTACTGGTGAGGAGGGCAGAGGGTTTTTCTTACGCCCATATGGTGAATGTCCTTAAGAAGGAAGTAGACATGGAGGATATAAATGTAAGGGCGATGAGGAAAACCCACGCTGGGGACCTCATCGTCAGAGTGAATGATGATGGGGAAAAGAAGCGACTGGCAGAGCGAATGGCCCTAGTGACTGAGGCTGTAAGGGATGTCAGGACGGAGGTGGGGCTCAGAAGTGTCCTTGTTAGGGGCATGGATGAGGCTACCACCACCGATGAGGTGAAAGGAGCCATTCAGAAGGCGGCTGAATGTAAGGAGTGTGTGGTAAAGTCTCTCCGCACAGTGCGCGGAGGGGCCAGTATGGCAGTTGTCACTCTTCCAGTAAGAGCGGCAGAAACCATACTGGAGAAAGGAAGGATAAAAGTTGGATGGATCATGTGCCGAGTGACCGAAGACAATAAGCCGATCAGGTGCTACAGATGCCTTGGCTTCGGGCACCTGGCGGCAGCATGCAAGGGAATTGAGAGAAAGAATGCGTGTTTGCGATGCGATGAAAGTGGGCACAAAGCACACGAGTGCACGGCCAAAGAGGCTAAGTGCTTCGTGTGCGGAGTGAGTGGGCATAGGGCGGACTCCATGAACTGTCCTGCGTACAGGAAACTGTGCAGGGAAAGTATGAAAGGGACGTCCCAAAGAAACAGATTATGCTAGTGTTGCAGACGAACTCAAATAGGAGTGCGGCTGCAATGGAGCTGGTATGGAAGACGGTGCATGATGAGAGAGTGGATGTGGCCATTGTCTCCGAACCAAATCTTCGGACTATTGGTAACGGAGGCTGGCACGTGGACCAGTGTAAGAATGTTGCTGTGAGGATTTTCCAATCGGAAAATCCTATGGTTAAGTGTGGATGTGGAAATGGATATGTGTGGATTGAATGGGAAAACTGGGTCCTGTATGGGTGCTACATCTCGCCTAACATAACGTTAGAGCAGTTTGTAGCGTTTATGGATGAGCTAAGGGCCAGTATGAAAAGCTGGTCCAAAGAGATTGTTGTCGGGGGGGATTTCAACGCTAAGTCCGCTTGGTGGGGATCCCCTAGAGAGGATGAGAGAGGGAGAATGATGGAAGAGTGGCTGGCAGAGGAGGACCTGGTGGTTCACAACAGTGGGAATGTGCCAACCTTCGTGCGGGGTGAAAGTATGTCTTTCATAGACATCACTTTTAGCACCTCACGGATTGCAGGCAGAGTGAAAGAGTGGCGTGTCAGAGAGGGAGAGAATCTGAGTGATCACCAGGATATTCTCTTCGACGTACGAAAGTATGTTTCTGAGGGACCGGTTGCTTGTAGAACGAATGGATGGAGAGTGGACAAGAGTCTACTAGAAAGATTGGGAGACGTCATGAAAGAGCTGTCTGAAAGGACAGGCCCCGAAAATGGATTGCGGAGCTCCTGCGAAGCAGTTCTTCACGGGGCCTGCGATGTGGTGTTTCGGAGAAAACGGAGGGGCGTCAGAGGCAGGAAGCCAGTTTACTGGTGGAATGAGCAGGTAGCTGAAAAGCGTAAAACCTGTTTGCGTGAAAGGAGATGCATGGTGAAGAGTAATAGGCGAGCAAATGAGGAAGTGCGTGAGGAGTGCAGAAGGAGGTATAACTTGGCGCGCAGGGAACTTCGCAGAGCCATCGCGAACTCCAAGCAAGAAGCTTGGAGAGTGCTCTGCGAAGAGGTGAATAATAACATCTGGGGTGACGGCTATAAGATCGTCACCAGAAAAATTGCGCACAGGGTTAATACTCTCCGGGGGGATAGCCTAATGACGGAAGTCAAGAAGCTGTTCCCAGTACATGAGCGAATGAACTGGCTGGAACCCGTGGGATGGAGATCGGCGCCCCTTTTCACTCCGGCCGAGCTGCAGAGTGCAGTTGGCCGGATGAAGGAGGGAAAAGCGCCGGGTCCTGATGGTGTTCCACCGGAAGCGTGCAAGGTGTTTGGGCATGTATGTGAGGACATGTGCTTGAGCATGATGAATGAATTGCTGATGAATGGCAGTTTCCCCAAAGAGTGGAAGAGAGCGAGACTGGTGATGATTGAAAAAGAGCGAAAGGAAGGAGAGGAAGCCAATTACAGGCCAATCTGCCTACTGAATGGGATAGCGAAGATGTTTGAGAGTATGATCGGAGCTAGGATAAATGAGGATCTCGAGAGGGTAGGGGGTCTTTCAGAGGAACAGTATGGGTTCAGAGGCGGCCGCACTACGGTGAACGCAATGATGCGTGTGATAGAGAGAGCAAGGTTAGCAAATACGGGTCCATGGCGTACCCGTAGCTACTGCGTGCTTGTAACCCTGGACGTGAAAAATGCCTTCAATTCGGTCCCATGGGGCGGAATCATGGAGGCTTTGGAACTAAAGGGGGTAGCTCCCTACCTTCGAAAGATGGTGGGGAGCTACTTGAATGATAGGGAGATAGTGACTGTGGAAGGTAAAATCTTCAAAATGAGTGCGGGTGTTCCACAGGGTTCGGTTCTTGGGCCGATACTGTGGAACATATTTTATGATGAGGTTTTGAGATTGAGGCTGCCAGACGGGGTTACACTCGTAGGGTACGCTGATGACTTAGCGGTGGTCGCTGTCGCAAGAACGGAAGAAAGTCTGAAAGCGATAATGAATGAGGCAATTGGTAGGATTGATCGGTGGATGGGGGAAAAAGGGCTTGCTCTGGCTCCCCACAAAACCGAGGCGGTCCTGCTAATTGGGAGAAGAAAGCTGCGTGAATTGACCGTGCGAATGGGGACAGTTGACGTACCGGCTCGGGAATCTGTAAGATACCTTGGGGTAGAGCTCCAGCGAAATCTCAGGGTGTCCGATCAGGTCACCCGGGTGGTGAGCAAGGCTACAGCATGTGTGAGAGCCCTTGGACGGCTGATGCCCAACATAGGTGGGCCGTTGGCCTCCAAGAGGAGGGTTATGAATGCGGTCGTGCACTCCATTCTCCTGTATGGGGTGCCGGCATGGATAAATGCGTTCAGGATTGAATGTTATAGAGCGAGACTGATGAGAGTGCAAAGGTGTATGCTGCTGCGTGTGTGCAGCGCATACAGGACTGTTTCTGGCGAAGCCGTGGCGGTCGTTGCTGGAGTTATCCCGTTAGACCTTCTAGCGCATGAAAGGGTGAGAGTTTGGGAAGGTAATGACCCTAGAAATGAAAGGCAAAAAACAATGCGTGTATGGCAAGAGCTATGGCAGGGGTCGGAAAAGGGAGCCTGGACCAGGCAACTGATTCCGACTATCGATGAATGGGTCAACCGTGGGCACGGGGAGGTGAATTATCACCTCACCCAGGCGCTTACGGGGCATGGATGCTTTGGGTCTTACCTGGTGCGCATCGGGAAACTGGTTGAGGCGCACTGTAGGTACTGTGGAGCGACTGAGGACACTGCGGAGCATACCATCTTCGAGTGTACGAGATGGGAGAGAATGAGGAGCGCCGCAGAATGCAAGGTGGGAGAGAATGTGAACAAGGAGAGTATGGTGAGAATCATGCTCCGCAGTGAGTATGAATGGGGCGTGCTGACTGGAATGATAGGTTATATAATGAGGAGAAAGGAGAAGGATGAAAGGGACGAGCGAAAGGCGGGTCGAGGGGTTGATACGCGCGAGCCGAGCGTGCCATCGCCGGGCCCCCCTTAGTACGAAGGGGGCGCACAAATTTATTGTAAACTATGATGTGAGGGGGGGCACGGCGATTAACGACGCGCCCGGCACAAGGAATGAATGGATGAATGCTTTGGATATGAAAGGGGGAGGAACGTGGTGAAGTTATGCCAAATTTTGGATTCCATCACGTTCTCTCTGGTTTTGACTGGGGGGTCTGAATGGTGGGGGTTTTTTAGTGGGTCGCCCCTTTTGGGGGGCAGCCCCACACTACCACTCGACACGGGTCGGGTGGTGTCTGTTTGCAGATTTTCACCTCCAGCACGTGCAAAAAAAAAAAAAAAAAAAAAAAAAAAAGTCTTGTCTGTCTAGTCTTGTCTGTCTAGTCTTGTCTGTCTAGTCTTGTCTGTCTAGTCTTGTCTGTCTAGTCTTGTCTGTCTAGTCTTGTCTGTCTAGTCTTGTCTGTCTAGTCTTGTCTGTCTAGTCTTGTCTGTCTAGTCTTGTCTGTCTAGTCTTGTCTGTCTAGTCTTGTCTGTCTAGTCTTGTCTGTCTAGTCTTGTCTGTCTAGTCTTGTCTGTCTAGTCTTGTCTGTCTAGTCTTGTCTGTCTAGTCTTGTCTGTCTAGTCTTGTCTGTCTAGTCTTGTCTGTCTAGTCTTGTCTGTCTAGTCTTGTCTGTCTAGCCTTGTCTGTCTAGTCTTGTCTGTCTAGTCTTGTCTGTCTAGTCTTGTCTGTCTAGTCTTGTCTGTCTAGTCTTGTCTGTCTAGTCTTGTCTGTCTAGTCTTGTCTGTCTAGTCTTGTCTGTCTAGTCTTGTCTGTCTAGTCTTGTCTGTCTAGTCTTGTCTGTCTAGTCTTGTCTGTCTAGTCTTGTCTGTCTAGTCTTGTCTGTCTAGTCTTGTCTGTCTAGTCTTGTCTGTCTAGTCTTGTCTGTCTAGTCTTGTCTGTCTAGTCTTGTCTGTCTAGTCTTGTCTGTCTAGTCTTGTCTGTCTAGTCTTGTCTGTCTAGTCTTGTCTGTCTAGTCTTTCTGTCTAGTCTTGTCTGTCTAGTCTTGTCTGTCTAGTCTTGTCTGTCTAGTCTTGTCTGTCTAGTCTTGTCTGTCTAGTCTTGTCTGTCTAGTCTTGTCTGTCTAGTCTTGTCTGTCTAGTCTTGTCTGTCTAGTCTTGTCTGTCTAGCCTTGTCTGTCTAGTCTTGTCTGTCTAGTCTTGTCTGTCTAGTCTTGTCTGTCTAGTCTTGTCTGTCTAGTCTTGTCTGTCTAGTCTTGTCTGTCTAGTCTTGTCTGTCTAGTCTTGTCTGTCTAGTCTTGTCTGTCTAGTCTTGTCTGTCTAGTCTTGTCTGTCTAGTCTTGTCTGTCTAGTCTTGTCTGTCTAGTCTTGTCTGTCTAGTCTTGTCTGTCTAGTCTTGTCTGTCTAGTCTTGTCTGTCTAGTCTTGTCTGTCTAGTCTTGTCTGTCTAGTCTTGTCTGTCTAGTCTTGTCTGTCTAGTCTTGTCTGTCTAGTCTTGTCTGTCTAGTCTTGTCTGTCTAGTCTTGTCTGTCTAGTCTTGTCTGTCTAGTCTTGTCTGTCTAGTCTTGTCTGTCTAGTCTTGTCTGTCTAGTCTTGTCTGTCTAGTCTTGTCTGTCTAGTCTTGTCTGTCTAGTCTTGTCTGTCTAGTCTTGTCTGTCTAGTCTTGTCTGTCTAGTCTTGTCTGTCTAGTCTTGTCTGTCTAGTTTTGTCTGTCTAGTCTTGTCTGTCTAGTCTTGTCTGTCTAGTCTTGTCTGTCTAGTCTTGTCTGTCTAGTCTTGTCTGTCTAGTCTTGTCTGTCTAGTCTTGTCTGTCTAGTCTTCTCTGTTTAGTCTTGTCTGTCTAGTCTTGTCTGTCTAGTCTTGTCTGTCTAGTCTTGTCTGTCTAGTCTTGTCTGTCTAGTCTTGTCTGTCTAGTCTGTCTAGTCTGTCTAGTCTTGTCTGTCTAGTCTTGTCTGTCTAGTCTTGTCTATCTAGTCTTGTCTATCTAGTCTTGTCTATCTAGTCTTGTCTATCTAATCTTGTCTATCTAATCTTGTATGTCTAGTCTTGTCTGTCTAGTCTGTATAATCTTGTCTGTTTAGTCTTGTCTATATAGGCTTGTGTTATCTAGGTAGTTTAATCAATTCGAGTCGACAGAGTGCAAACAATGAGTTGAAATGTTTGTGGTAATTTCCTGTTTGGAGTGAAACGTGGGTGAAGACAAGATCGGGCGGCGTTTGTGAAACTTGTTCGTTGGGTTGGCGCGTTATCGTCGGGGGCTCGGTTCGCCGATTCCGGACAATGGAGGCTGTGTGTGTCTGTCCGCACGCTCTGTCAACTCGCGACACTTATTAACAATGAGTATTGATTGGGCATGCACGGCGCTTCAAACTGCATGCAAATAATGGAATCGGCGGTGGGAGCGAGGGATGAGTGACGGATGCGCGAGGATTTCGCACGCGCTAATTTGGCGGGTATTCACCGGCTGGTTTGAGAAATATCGTAGGAAAAGCTAGAACAGAGTTTGTTTCTTAAAGTCAAGGTTTCTCGAACTAGACTAGCTAATCCACAACGGCAAGAGCACTATAATTATCATTAGTTTATAAAGCAGACTTTTAGCTACATTTGTTGCAATTTTCAAGGAAATCGCTCAATTGGTTTGCAAATTATCCTAGAAATTCTAAGACGTGACAAATTTCGTAAAAATTCTAAACTTGTTTGTAGTAGTCAAGCTTCCTTGAACTAGACTAACTATTCCAAAACGACAATTTCACTGCAATTAGTTTTAGTTTATATATCAGACTTTCAGCTACATTTGTTGCAATTTTCAAGGAAATCGCACAATTAGTTTGCGAATTATCCTGAAAATTCTATGACGCGACTAATATCGCAAAGATCCTAAAGTCGCTTGTAATAGTCAAGCTTCCTCGAACTAGACTAACTAATCCACAACGACAAATTCACTGAAGTTAGTTTCAGCTTATAAAGTGGACTTTTAGCTTCATGCATTGCAAGTTTCAAGGAAATCGCTGCATTAGTTTGAGAATTATCCTGGAAATTCTAAGACACGACAAATTTTGCAAAAATTCTAAACTGGTTTGTAATAGTCAAGCTTCTGTGGGTGATACATGCCGTAGAATAATGTATCATTCACGGTTTGTAGACGAATTTATTTACATGGATTGGTCTCGACTGGTCTGGTTGACTGATTGCTGGTTGAATCTGGTTGACTGGGTCCACTGGCTGGACCGGTGTGTCTGAGTCCAGTGGCTGGACTAGTGTTACTTCGCTGACTGAGTCCACTGGCAGGACTTTGTTGGTTGGTTGCGCCTATTGGTTGAACTGAACTGGAGTCGACTTGCTAATCATCTTGCTTGACTGTTTGCGTCTGATTGTTTGGACGGAACTGGCTTCCTTGTTCGGGGGTCATGTCCAGGTATACTGGCCCCTCATCTGGGGGTGATTACTTTTCTATCTACGCTGTTTGTCGCTTTGGTGATAACCGATACTCGGGAAAAACATCTTGTCGTAATTTCCCCAGGGATTACACCATTGACCCTAATAAAATATTTTCGGAAAATCTTTTGAAAATATTTGGGTAATCACCGTAATGCCCTCGTAAAACTAAAACTACAAATATTTCTTAATCTGCTCGAGGATTACATTACCGACCATAACCAAATATTTTCGGTAATTGTTCGAAAATATTTGGGTAATTATTATAATGCCCTCGAAAAACTAAGAAATAAATATGGAACGGCTCGTGGACGCTACATCACCCCCTTGCCAGTGATAACGCTATGTAGAGTTTGTTGCTGTTGTTGTTTGTTTGTTCATGGACGTCTGGTTGTTGGTTGAGTTCGCTACCGTAGACGTTGTTTGTTGTTGCAGGTTTCTTTGTAGACGGTTGAATTCGTCATCGTCGTCGCTTTTGCGGGGTTTGTTCGTGGATGTCTAATAGACGGTTGAAGACGTTGTTTGTTATTGCAAGTTTGTTGCAAGGCGTCCTCGTGGACGTCGTTTGATGATAGGCGGTTTCCTAAGCAAAACCAGCACCTATCAGTTGCTGTCGCGGCATTTGTTCGTTGACGTCTGGTAGACGGTTGAAGTCGTTACCGTAGACGTTGTTTATTGTTGTCGGCGTCCTGGTAGACGGTTGAATACTAAATCGTCGTCGCCGTTGCTGGGTTTGTTCGTGGACGTCTGGTAGACGGTTGAAATCGTTACCGTAGACGTTCTTTGTTGTTGCAGACGTCGTCTTAGATGTTGTTCTTGCAAGTTTGTTGCAAGGCGTCTTCGTGGACGTCGTTTTCTGATAGGCGGTTTCCTATGCAAAACCAGCTTGCACCTATCAGTCGCTGTTGCGGCAATTGTTCGTTGACGTCTGGTAGACGGTTAAAGTCGTTACCGTAGACGTTGTTTGTTGTAGCCGGCATCCAGGTGGACGGTTCAATTCGTCATCGTCGTTGCTGTTGAGGGGTCTGTTCACGGACGTCTGGTAGACGGTTGAATACGTCATTGTAGGCCTTGCTGTTGCAAATTTGTTGCAAATTCGCTTATAGGCGGTTTCCTTTGCAAAACCATCTTGCACCTATCAGCATGAGTCGATCCGGAAGGTTAACAAGTCGATACCGGCCTCGTAGACGGCAAAACGTGTTGTACGTTGTTATTACCTGCGTAATCGTAGACGGTTAAAGGCGTCATCGCAGACGTAGTTACTGGTGTCCTCGTGGATGGTTGAAGGCGTCATCGTAGAGGCTGTTGTTGCCGGCGTCGTCGTAGACGGTTGAAGGCGTCAACGTAGAGGTTGTTGTTGCCGGCGTCCTCGTGGATGGTTGAAGGCGTCATCGTACAGCTTGTTGTTGCCGGCGTCCTCGTGGATGGTTGAAGGCGTCATCGTAGAGGTTGTTGTTGCTTGCTTCCTCGCAGACCCTTGAAGGCGTCATCGTAGAGGTTTTTGTTGCCGGCGTGCTCGTGGATGGTTGAAGACGTCATCGTAGAGGTTGTTGTTGCCGGCGTCCTCGCTGACTGTTTGCTTGGTGGTGTTCAGTTTCGCGCCTAAGGTCTCCTTGGCACAGATGCAGGGTGTACTTCAACGATGCGGCAGATTTCAGGTGCATTTGGTTTCATATTTGAGTGCGTAATTTTTTCTTTTCGATAACGTCGACTAATTTGTAGATGATCGGATTCCTCTTGTCGATTACGTCGGGGTCACCAATTTGTGGATGACCGCATTCCCCTTGTAAATCACGTCGGGGTCACCAATTTGTGGTGTGATACGCGGTAGAATAGATATATCACTCATGGTTTGCAAAGGAATTTATTTACATGGATATATATACAAATGTTCAACAGATACAAACACTGTTGGGGAACTGAGTGGAGCTGGACTCTCTGATCTGGACTAGACTGGTCTGGTTGACTGACTGCTGGTTGAGTCTGGTAGACTGAGTCCAGGTGTGTCTGAGTCCATTGGCTGAACTAGTGTCACTTCACTGACTGAGTCCACTGTCTGGACTGACTGGACTTTGTTGGTTGGTTGCGCCTGTTGGTTGAACTGAACTGGAGTCGACCTGCTGACCGTCTTGCTTGACTTGACTTGCGTCTGATTGTTTGGACGGAACTGGCTTCCTTGTTCGGGGGTTCAGGTATTTATGTTATGTCCAGGTATACTTATCCCTCATCTGGGGGTGATTATTTTTCTATTTTCGGCTATTTGTCGCGTTGATGATTGTCGCTTTGGTGATGGTCGTAATTTCCCCGGGGATTACACCATTGATCCTAATAAAATATTTTCGGAAATTCTTTTGAAAATATTTGGGTAATCACCGTAATGCCCTTGTAAAACTAAAAGTACAAATATTCCGTAATCTGCTCAAGGATTACATTACCGACCTGAATAAAATATTTTCGGAAAATGTTCGAAAATATTTGGATAATTATTATAACGCCCTCGTAATCTAAGAAATAAAAATGGAACGGCTCGTTGCCGCTACAGTTCCATAAACTAGAATAACTAATCTACATCGACAATTTCACTGCAATTAGTTTTAGTTTATAAAGCAGACTTTCAGCTACATTTGTTGCAATTTTCAAGGAAATTTAACTTAAACTTAAACTTTTTCAAGGAAACTTAACTAGCTTGTAATAGTTTAGTTAAAACTTCTTCGAAGTAAACTAACTAATCCACAACGACAAATTCACTGCAATTAGTTTTAGCTTATAAAGTGGACTTTTGGCTACATGCATTGCAAGTTTCGAGGAAATCGCTGCATTAGTTTGAGAAATATCCTGGAAATTCTGAGACGCGACAAATTTCGCAAAAATCCTAAACTCGTTTGTAATATGACGCTTGACGATATTGATTATAGCTTGACGCTTCTGTGGGTGGTACACGCAGTAGAATAATGTATCACTCACGGTTTACAGAGGAATTTATTTACATGGATTGGTCTCGACTGGTCTGGTTGACTTGTTGAATGTGTGTCTGAGTCCACTGGCTGAACTAGTGTCACTTCGCTGACTGAGTCCACTGGCAGGATTTTGTTGGTTGGTTGCGCCTATTGGTTGAACTGAACTGGAGTCGACTTGCTGACCGTCTTGCTTGACTGTTTGCGTCTGATTGTACCGACGGAACTGGCTTCCTTGTTCGGGGGTTCAGGTATTTATGTTATGTCCAGGTATACTGGTCCCTCATCTGGGGGTGATTATTTTTCTATTTTCAGCTATTTGTCGCTTTGGTGATTATCGATTCTCGGGAAAAACATCTTGTCGTAATTTCCCCGACGATTACACCATGGACCCTAATAAAATATTTTACGAAATTCTTTTCAAAATATTTGGGTAATCACCGTAATGTCCTCGTAAATCTAAAAGTACAAATATTTCTTAATCTGCTCGAGGATTACATTACCAACCCTAATCAAATATTTTCGGAAATTGTTCGAAAATATTTGGGTAATTATTATAATGCCCTCGTAAACTACGAAATAAAAATGGAACGGCTCTTGGACGCTGCATCACCCCCTTGCCAGTGATGACGTTATGTAGAGGTTGTTGCTTGTTTGTTCATGGACGTCTGGTAGATGGTTGAGTTCGTTACCGAAGACGTTGTTTGTTGTTGCGGGTTTCCTCGTATACGGTTGAATTCGTCATCGTCGTCGCTGTTGCGGGGTTTGTTCGTGGATGCCTGGTAGATGAACACACCCCGCAACAGGAACGACGATGACGAATTCAACCGTCTACCAGAACGCCGGCAACAACAAACAACGTCTACGGTAATAGACGGTTGAAATCGTTACCGTAGACGTTGCTTGTTGTTGCAAGTTTGTTGCAAGGCGTCCTCGTGGACGTCGTTTGCTCATAGGCGGTTTCCTAAGCAAAACCAGCTTGCACCTATCAGTCGCTATTGCGGCATTTGTTCGTTGACGTCTGGTAGACGGTTGAAATCGTTTCCGTAGACGTTGTTTGTTGTTGCCGGCGTCCTGGTAGACGGTTGAATTCGTCATCGTCGTTGCTGTTGCGGGGTGTGTTCATGGACGTCTGGTATACGGTTGAATGCGTCATTGTAGGCCTTGTGGTTGCAAATTTAATACAAATTCGATAATAGGCGGTTTCCTATGCAAAACCAGCATGCACCTATCAGTATGAGTCGATCCGGAAGGTTAACTAGTCGATGGCTGCCTCGTGGACGGTAGAAGGCGACTTCGTAGAGGTTGTTGTTACCTGCGTAATCGTAGACGGTTAAAGGCGTCATCGCAGACGTAGTTACCGGTGTCCTCGTGGATGGTTGTAGGCGTTATCGTGGAGGTTGTTGTTGCCGGCGTCCTCGTAGATCGTTGAAGGCGTCATCGTAGAGGTTGTTGTTGCCGGCGTCCTCTTGGATGGTCGAAGGCGTCATCGTAGAAGTTGTTGTTTCCGGCGTCCTCGTGCATGGTTGAAGGCGTCATCGTAGAGGTTGTTGTTGCGGGCGTCCTCGTGGATGGTTGAAGACGTCATCGTAGCGGTTGTTGTTGCCGGCGTCCTCGCAGACTGTTTCCTTGGCGGTGTTCAGTTTCGAGCGTAAGGTTTCCTTGGCACAGATGCACGGTGTAGTTCAACGATGCGGCAGATTTCAGGTGCATTTGGTTCCGTATTTGAGTGCGTAGTTTTCTCTTTTCGATCACGGCGACTAATTTGTAGATGATCGGATTCCTCTTGTCGATTACGTCGGGGTCACCAATTTGTGGATGACCGCATTCCTCTTGTAAATCACGTCGGGGCCACCAATTTGTGGTGTGATACGCGCTAGAATAGATATATCACTCACGGTTTGCAGAGGAATTTATTTACATGGATATATATACAAATGTTCAACAGATACAATCACTGTTGAGGAACTGAGTGGAGCTGGACTCTCTGATCTGGACTAAACTGGTCTGGTTGACTGACTGCTGGTTCAGTCTGGTTGACTGAGTCCACTGGCTGGACCGGTGTGTCTGAGTCCATTGGCTGAACTAGTGTCACTTCACTGACTGAGTCCACTGTCTGGACTGACTGGACTTTGTTGGTTGAACTGAACTGGAGTCGACCTGCCGACCGTCTTGCTTGACTTGACTTGCGTCTGATTGTTTGGACGGAACTGGCTTCCTTGTTCGGGGGTTCAGGTATTTATGTTATGTCCAGGTATACTTATCCCTCATATGGGGGTGATTATTTTTCTATTTTCGGCTATTTGTCGCTTTGATGATTGTTGCTTTGGTGATGATCGTAATTTCCCCGGGGATTACACCATTGACCCTAATAAAATATTTTCGGAAATTCTTTTGAAAATATTTGGGTAATCACCGAAATGTCCTCGTAAAACTAAAAGTACAAATATTTCTCAATCTGCTCGAGGATTACATCACCGACCCTACTCAAATATTTTCGGAAATTGTTCGAAAATATTTGGATAATTATCGTAATGCCCTTGTAAACTAAGAAATAAAATTGGAACGGCTCGTTGCCGTTACACTTCCATGAACTAGACTAACTAATACACAACGGCAACTTCACTGCAATTACTTTTAGTTTATAAAGCGGACTTTTAGCTATATTCATTGCAATTTTCAAGGAAATCGCTACATTACTTTGAGAATTATCCTGGTTTTTTCTAAATTCTTCTTCTTTCTTAATTTCTAAGACGCGACATATTTTGCAAAAATCCATGAACTAGACTAACTAATCCACAGCGACAACTTCACCGCAATTAGTTTTAGTTTATAAAGCGGACTTTCAGCTACATTTGTTGCAATTTTCAAGGAAATCGCTCAATTAGTTTGCGAATTATCCTAGAAATTCTAAGACGCGAACAATTTTACAAACATCATAAACTCGTTTGTAATAGTGAAGCTTCCATGAACTAGACTAACTAATCCACAACGATAACTTAACTGCAATTAGCTTTTGTTTATAAAGCAGACTTTCAGCTACATTTGTTGCAATTTTCGACGAAATCGCTCAATTAGTTTGCGAATTATCCTGGAAATTCCAAGACCCGACAAATTTTGTAAAAATCCTAAACTCGTTTCTAATAGTCAAACTTCGTTGAACTAGACTAACTAATCCACAGCGACTACTTCACTGCAATTAGTTTTAGTTTATAAAGCAGACTTTAAGCTACATTTATTGCAATTTTCAGGAAAATCGCTCAATTAGTTTGCGAATTATCCTGGAAATTCTAAGAGGCAACAAATTTGGCAAAAATCTGAATCTTGCTTGTAATAGTCAAACTTCCATGAACTAGGCTAACTAATCCACAACAATAATTTTACTGCAATTAGTTTTAGTTTATAAAGTAGACTTTCAGCTTCTATTATTGCTATTTTCAAGGAAATCGCTCAATTAGTTTGCGAATTATCCTGGAAATTCTAAATCGCGACAAATCTTACAAAAATTCTAAACTCGCTTATAACAATCAATTTCCTGGAACTAGACTAACTAATCCACAAATGCAACTTCACCGCAATGATTATTACTTTATAGACTAGACTGAACAGCTATTCTTAACGTAATAAAATGGCGACAGCGTCTGCAATTTAGCCTTCTTATCAATTAACCGGCAACTATAAATTGCGCTTTCGGGCAGAAGCAATTAGCTTAGGCCCGTTCGCGAACTTTTCCCGTTTAATAATTCAAGTTCGTTATCAGCTGGAACAGGCGCAGTTAATATTGGCAGAGCGTACGAAAGCAAATTCGCGAGAGGAGAATAGACACGAGACGACGACTCGCCGATTGCGATTTATCTCCGGCATTAATTAGTGCTTAGATGACATCTTTTAATTGGAAAAATCATTGCTGAAAGTCTAGTCTTGTCTATAAGCTTATAATAACTTTGGATTAACCTTGCGGATTGGTTTCAGGAATCTTGTCACACACTCGCCATTTTCCTTGATTTTGCAAGATAACTAGCAGGCTGATTTCCATGAAAATTATCTTAAACATAGCTAAAAGTATGCTCTATAAACTGATACTAATTGCGCTTTAATTTCCCTTGTGGATTAGTTAGTCTACTTCGTGCAATCTTGATATTCACGAAACGAGTTTCGAGTTTTAAAAATACTCGTCGCTTTCAAAGATTTTGCAAGATAATTCGCAATCTAACCCACAGATTTCCGCGCAAATTGCCTTAAACATAGCTGACGGTCTGCTCTATAAACTAATACTAATTGGGGTTTAAGTGCCCTTGTGTATTAGCTAGTCTACTTCGTGCAATCATGATGTTCACGAAACGAGTTTCGAGTTTTAAAAACACTTGTCCCCTTCAAAGATTTTGCAAGATAATTCGCAATCTAACCCACAGATTTCCGTGCAAATTGCCTTAAACATAACTGAAAGTCTGCTCTATAAACTAATACTAATTGTGGTTTAGTTCCCTTGTGTATTTGCTAGTCTACTTCGTGTAATCTTGATGTTTACAAAACGAGTTTCGAGTTTTAAAAACACTCGTCGCCTTCAAAGATTTTGCAAGATAATTCGCAATCTAACCCACAGATTTCCGTGCGAATTGCCACAAACATAGCTGAAAGTCTGCTCTATAAATTAATACTAATTGTGGTTTAAGTTCTCTTGTATATTAGCTAGACTACTTCGTGTAATCTTGATGTTTACAAAACGAGTTTCGAGTTTTAAAAACACTCGTCGCCTTCAAAGATTTTGCAAGATAATTGGCAATCTAACCCACAGATTTTCGCGAAAATTGCCTTAAACATAGCTGAAAGTCTGCTCTATAAACTAATACTAATTGTGGCTTAAGTTCCCTAGAGCATTAGCTAGTCTACTTCGTGAAATATTGATGTTCACAAAACGAGTTTAGAGTTGTAAAAACACTCGTCGCCTTCAAAGATTTTGCAAGATAATTCGCAATCTAACCTACAGATATCTGTCCAAACTGCCTTAAACACAGCTGAAAGTCTGCTGTGTAAACTAGTCCTAATCACAGCGTAGTTTTCGTTGTGGATTAGTTAGTGTAGTTCGAGGAATATAGACGGTAACAAACAAGTTTCGAGCTTATTTCCAAAATTCTTCTCGTCTTAGTCTTTTCAAGATAATTCCTAAACTAACCGGCCGAACTTCAATAAATTCGCTTGAAACATAGCTTAAGCTCTCCTCTACAATCTAATATTAATTGCATTGGAACAGTCCAGCTAGTGTGGATGATAAAATTGTTGCAAATTCCATCGCTGAAATTAGTTTTGTGTGAGAGCGTCGCCATTTTTGGGAAGGAAACTTCTGGCGCGGCGCTGGAACTTACGTAACTTATTGTTGCATTTATGGATCTATATATCAGATCCCGATAAAGCAAAAACTCAATTTCCCTAAGAGACGTCGAATTTATCGCCCGACACAAAGTTTAAGAAAATTGCAGAAACTTCCTGGTGTTAAGGCGCTTTTAACAGCGGATAGGACTAGAGCTAGATTAATGGGATTATTGCTTGTTTATAGATCAGACTTGCAGCTACATTTAAGGTAATTCTCATGAAAATCGTTCCATTATTTTGCGAATTATCTTACAAAATGTAATAGTTAAGTAATTTTGAAAAAAAATAAAAAATTGGCTAGATTAGTATTAGTTTACAGAGCAGACTTTCAGCTACATTTCAGGAAATTTTCGTAAGAATCCTTCGAGTAATTAAAAAAAATCTAAATTTAGCAAGATTACACTAACTAGTCTAGCTAATCCATCAAGACGACTAAACTGAAATTAGTATTAGTTTACAAAGCAGAATTTCAGCTACGTTTCAGGCAATTTTTGTAAGAATCCTTCGATTAATTAGCAAGTTATCTTACAAAATGTGCGAGTTAACAAATTTTGAAAAAATCTAAACTTGACTAGATTACACAAACTGGTCTTGCTAATCCATCAAGATGACTAGACTGCAATTAGTACTAGTTTACAGAGCACACTTTCAGCTACGGTTAAGGGATTTTTGTAAGAATCCTTCGATTATCTAGCGAGTTATCGTATAAAATGTAAGAATCAACAAATTTTGAAAAATCTTAACTTGGCAAGAATACCAGTTCGCACTAGTCTAGCTAATCTAATAAGACGACTAAACTGCAATTAGTATTAGTTTATAGAGCAGACTTTTAGCTACGTTTCAGGCAATTTTCATAAGAATCCTACGATTAGTTAGCGAGTTATCTTACGAAATGTGCGCGTTAACAAAATTTGAAAAAATTAAACTTGGCGAGATTACACGAACTAGTCTAGCTAATCCATCAAGACGACTAAACTACAATTAGTATTAGTTTACAGAGCAGACTTTCGGCTAGGTTTAATGCAATTTATGTAACAATATGTATCGTATAAAATGTAAGGGTCAACAAATCTTAACTTGGCAAGATTACACGCACTAGTCTAGCTAATCTAATAAGATGACTAAACTGCAATTAGTTTTAGTTTATAGGGCAGACTTTCAGCTACATTTCAGGTAATCTTCATAAGAATCCTACGATTAGTAAGCGAGTTATCTTACGAAATGTGCGCGTTAACAAATTTTGAAAAATCTAAACTTGGCGAGATTATACGAACTAGTCTAGCTAATCCACCAAGACGACTAAACTGCAATAAGTATTAGTTTACAGAGCAGACTTTCGGCTAGGTTTAAAGCAATTTCTGTAACAATCCTTAGATTAGTTAGCGAGTTATCGTATAAAATATAAGAGTCAACAAATTTTGAAAAATCTTAACTTGGCAAGATTACACGCACTAGTCTAGCTAATCTATTAAGACGACTTCAGCTACGTGTAAGACAATTTTCCTAAAAATCCTTTGATCAGTTAGCGAGGTATCTTACAAAATGTGTGTGTTAACAAATTTTGAAAAAATCTAAACTTGGCGAGATTACACGAACTAGTCTAGCTAATCCACCAAGACGACTAAACTTCAATAAGTATTAGTTTACAAAGCAGAATTTCAGCTACATTTCAGGCAATTTTTGTAAGAATCCTTCGATTAATTAGCGATTTATCTTATAAAATGTAAGAATTAACAAATTTTGCAAAAATTTAAACATGACAAGATTACACGAACTAGTCAAGCTAATCCATCAAGACGACTGAACTGCAATTAGTATTAGTTTACAGAAAAGGCTTTCCGCTACGTTTAAGACAATTTTCATAAGAATCCTTTGATTAGTTAGCGAGTGATCTTACAAAATGTGCGAGTTAACAAATTTTGAAAAAATCTAAACTTGACTAGATTACACAAAGTGGTCTAGCTAATCCATCAAGATGACTAAACTGCAATTAGTAGTAGTTTACAGAGCAAACTTTCAGCCACGTTTAAGGCAATTCTTGTAAGAATCCTTCGATTAGCTAGCGAGTTATCGTTTAAATGTAAGAGTCAACAAATTTTGAAAAATCTTAACTTGGCAAGATTACACGAACTAGTCTAGCTAATCTAATAAGACGACTAAACTGCAATTAGTATTAGTTTATAGAGCAGACTTTCAGCTACATTTCAGGCAATTTTCATAAGAATCCTATAATTATTAAGCGAGTTATCTTACGACATGTGAGAGTTAACCAAATTTTGAAAAAATCTAAACTTAGCAAGATTTCACGAACTAGTCTACTTAATCTACCACGACGACTCAACTGCAATTAGTATTTGTTTATAGAGCAGACTTTCAGCTACATGTAAGACAATTTTCCTAAAAATAATTTGATCAGTTAGCGAGGTATCTTACAAAATGTGCGCGTTAACAAATTTAAAAAAAATCTAAACTTGGCGAGATTACATGAACTAGTCTAACTAATCCACCAAGACGAATAAACTGCAATTAGTATTAGTTTACAGAGCAGACTTTCGGCTAGGTTTAAGGTAGTTTCTGTAACAATCCTTAGATTAATTAGCGAGTTATCGTATAAAATGTAAGGGTCAACAAATTTTGAAAAATCTTAACTTGGCAAGATTACACGCACTAGTCTAGCTAATCTAATTAGACGACTAAACTGCAATTAGTATTAGTTTATACAGCAGACTCTCAGCTACATTTCAGGCAATTTTCATAAGAACCCTAAGATTAGTTAGCGAGCTATGTTACGAAATGTGCGCGTTAACAAATTTAAAAAATTTAAACTTGGCAAGATTAAACGACCTAGTCTAGCTAATCCGCCAAGACGACTCAACTGTAATTAGTACTAGTTTATAGAGCTAACTTTCAGCTACGCTTAAGACGATTTTCCTTAAAATCCTTTGATTAGTTAGCGAGTTATCTTCCAAAATGCGCGCGTTAACAAATTTTGAAAAAATCGAAACATGGCGAGATTACACGAACTAGTCTAGCTAATCCACCAAGACGACTCAACTGCAATTAGTATTAGTTTACAGAGCAGACTTTTGGCTACGTTTCAGGCAATTTCTGTAATAAGCCTTAAATTAATTAGGGAGTTATCGTATAAAATGTAAGAGTCAACAAATTTTGAAAAATCTTAACATGGCAAGATTACACGCACTAGTTTAGCTAATCCATATAGACGACTAACCGCAATTAGTATTATTTTACAGAGCAGACTTTCAGCTACATTTCAAGCAATTTTCGTAAGAATCCTTCGATTAATTAGCGAGTTATCTTACAAAATGTAAGAATTAACAAATTTTGAAAAAATCTAAATTTGGCAAGGTTACACGAACTAGTCTAGCCAATACGCCAAGAAGACTCAACTGCAATAAGTATTAGTTTACAGAGCAGACATTCAGCTACGTTTAAGGTAGACTTTCAGTAATGTTTATACCAATTTTTGTGAGAATCCTGCGATTAGTTAGCGAGTTATCATATAAAATGTGAGAGTTAATAAATTTGGAAAAAATCTAAACTTGGCAAGATTACACGAACTAGTCCAGCTAATCCGCCATGACGACTCAACTGCAATTAGTACTAGTTTATACAGCAGACGTTCAGCTACGTTAAAGACAATTTTTGTAAAAGTCCTTCGATTAGTTAGCGAGTTATCTTACAAAATGTGCGCGTTAACAAATTTTGAAAAAACCTAAACTTGAAAAGATTACCAGAACAAGTATAGCGAATCCACCAAGATGACTCAACAGCAATTAGTATTAGTTAACAGAGCGGACTTCCAGCTACGTTTAAACCAATTTTCGTAAGAATCCTTCGATTAGTTAGCGAATGATCTTAAAAAATGTGCGAGTTAAGAAATCAAAAAAAAATCTAAACTTGGCGAGATTACACGAACTAGTCTAGCTAATCCACGACGATGACTAAACTGCAATTAGTATTAGTTTACAGAGCAAACTTTCAGCTACATTTAAGGCAATTTCTGTAACAATCCTTTGATTAATTAGCGAGTTATCATACAAAATGTACGCGTTAAAAAACAATTAAAAAAAATCTAAACTTGGCACGATTACACGAACTAGTCTAGCTAATCCACCAAGACGACTCAAATGCAGTTAGTATTAGTTTGCAGAGCAGACTTTCAGCTACGTTTAGGGCAATGTTGCTAAGAATCTATCGATTAGTTAGCGAATTATCCTACAAAATGTAAGAGTTCACAAATTTTGAAAAAATCTAAACTTTGCAAGACTACAGTAACTAGTCTAGCTAATGTACCAAGACGACACAACTCCAAATAGTACTGGTTTATAGAGCAGACTGTCAGCTATGTTTAAACCAATCTTTGTGAGAATCCTTTGATTAGCTAGCGAGTTATCTTACAAAATGTGAGAGTTAATAAATTTTGAAAAAATCTAAACTTGACAAAATTACACGAACTAGTCTAGCTAATCCACCAAGACGTCTCAATTGCAATTGGTGCTACGTTATAGAGCAGACTTTCAGCTACGTTTAAGGCAATTTCCGTAAGAATTCTTTAATTAGTTAGTGAGTTATCTTACAAAATGCAAGAGTAAACCTATTTTGAAAAATCTAAAGTTGGCAAGATTACCCGAACTAGTCTAGCGAATCCACCAAGACGACTTAACTGCAACTAGTATTAGCTTAGTATTAGCTTAGTATTAGCTTTACTTTAGTATTAGCTTACAGAGCAGGCTTTCAGCTACGTTTATGGCAACTTCTGTAACAATCCTTTAATTAGTTAGCGAGTTATCATATAAAATTTACGCGTTAAAAATGTTGAAAAAAATCTAAACTTGGCAAGATTACACCAACTAGTCTAGGCAATCCAGCAAGACGACTCAAGTACAATTAGTATTAGATCGCGGATCAGACTTTCATTCAGCTACGTTTAAGGCAATTTTGGTAAGAATTTTTTGATTAGTTAGAGAATAATCCTTTAAAATGTAAGAACAAAAATGACATATTTTGAAAAATCTAAATTTGGCAAGACTACACTAACTAGTCTAGCTAATCCACCAGGATGACTACAATGAAAATAGTACTAGTTTATAGAGGAAACATTCAGCTACGTTTAAGTCAATTTTTGTAAGAATCCTTCAATTAGTTAGAGAGTTATCTTACGAAATGTGAGAGTTAACAAAGTTTGAAAAAATACAAACTTGGCAAGATTACACGAACTAGTCTAGCTAATCCATTACGGCGACTAAACTGCAATAAGCATTAGTTTACAGAGCAGGCTTTCAGCTACGTTTAAGACAATTCTCCTAAGAATCGTGCTATTAGTTAGCGAGTTATCTTACAAAATGTAACAGAAAGCAAATTTTAAAAAATCTAAACTTGGCAAGATTACACGAACTAGTCTAGCTAATCCACAAAGACGAGTGAACTGCAATTAGCTTTTGTTTATAGAGCAAACTTTCAGTTATTTTGAAGGCAATTTTCGTAAGAATCCTTCCATTAGTTAGCGAGTGATCTTACAAAAAGTGTGAGTTAACAATTTTTTTTTAAATCTAAGTATGGCAAGATTACACGAACTAGTCTAGCTAATTCACAAAGACGACTAAACTACAATTAGCATTAATTTACAAAGCAAACTTTCAGCTACGTTTGTGGCAATTTTCGTAAGAATCCTTCTATTAGTTAGTGAGTGATCTTACAAAAAGTGTGAGTTAACAAATTAAAAAAAAATCTAAGTTTGGCAAGATTACACGAACTAGTCTAGCTAGTCCACAAAGACGACTAAACTAGAATTAGCATTAGTTTACAAAGCAAACTTTCAGCCACGTTTAAGACAATTTTTGTAAGAATCCTCTGATTAGTTAACTAATTATCTAACAAAATGTGAGAGTAAATAAATTTTCAAAAAATTTAAACTTGGCAAGATTACATGAACTAGTCTAGGTAATTCACCAAGACGACCAAGCTGCAACTAGTATTGGTTTATAGAGCAGACTTTCATCTACATTTAAATCAATTTTTGTGAGAATCCTACGATTAGTTTACGAATTATCTCACAAAATGTGAGAGTTAATAAATTTTGAAAAATCTAAACTTGGCAAAATTACTCGCAATTAGTATTAGTTTACAGAGCAGACTTTCATATACGATTTAGGCAATTTTCGTAAGAATCCTTTGATTAGTTAGTGAGTTATCTTAAAAATGCGAGATTTACGGAATTTTGAAAAAATCTAAACTGTGCAAGATTGCACGAACTAGTCTAGCTAATCCATCAAGACGACTCAAGCGAAATTAGTATTAGTTTACAGAGCAGACTTTTAGTCAAGATTCTTTTAGTTCAAGGCAATTTTTCTAGAAATCCTTCAATTAGTTAGCGAGTTATCTTACAAAATGTAAGAGTTAACAAATTTTGAAAAAATCTAAACTAGGTGAGATTACTCGAACTAGTCTAGCTAATCCATCAAGACGACTCAACCGCAATTAGTATTAGTTTACAGAGCAGACTCTTAGATATGTTTAAGGCAATTTTTGTAAGAAGCTTTCGATTAGTAGCGAATTATCTTATAAAATGTAAGGTTTAACAAATTTTGAGAAAATCTAAACTTGGCAAGATTACAGAACTAGTCTAGCTAATCCAGCAAGGCGACTTCACTGCAATTAATATTAGTTTGCAGAGCAGACTTTCAGCAACGTTGAGGCCAATTTTCGCCAGAGTCCTTCGGTCAGTTAGCGGATTATGTAAAACAATGAAACAAAACTAACCTAATCTAGTATTAATACAAGTTTAAACCAATATAGTTTCCTTGATCTTAAACCAATATAGTTTCCTTGATCTAGTTCTGCTGCTTCTTCCTGCAGCTACTCCACAAAGCTAACTTTAATCTACATTTTTCCCCCATTCAGTGTAGTCTACACAATAAATCTCGCCATCTGCAAGCCTTAATACATCGGATATTAGTTTACTTTGAGCTCGGATTGCTTTACACTGGCTCGATGTGACTGGATGATCGATGAGTTTGCTTAATAAATCGGAAGACGACTCGCATACTAAATCTAAATACTAAACGCGAAACACAATCTTTACAAGGCTCACTCGACGAAACACCATTAAACGGAGATTACGTCTTAATTGAGCTTAGTTTTTAGCTGAGCTCATACTAATTACTACACTAAATCATCTAGACTAGATTTAATTTACTGTTTTATACACTTAGTATACTTTATAATTTAGTCTGGGTCTTCTAAGAATCTTGTCTGATTGTGTAGTCTAGACTTGGTCCTCAAGGTTTCATCTAGACTAAACTTGCAATAATCTAGTCTGGGTGTGTAGACTAGACTTGGTTTTAAAGGTTTCATCTAGACTAGACTTGTAATAATCTAGTCTGAGTGTGTAGACTAGACTTGCTCTTCAAGGTTTCATCTAGACTAAACTTGCAATAATCTTGTCTGGGTGTATAGACTAGACTTGGTTTTCGAGGTTTCATCTAGACTAGACTTATAATAATCTAGTCTGAATGTTTAGACTAGTCTTAGTCTTCAAGGTTTCATCTTGACTAGGCAATAGATCTAGTCTGAGTGTGTAGACTAGACTTGGTCTTCAAGGTTTCATCTAGACTAGAATTGTAATAATCTAGTCTGAGTGTTTAGACTAGTCTTAGTCTTCAATGTTTCATCTAGACCAGGCAATAGATCTTGTCTGGGTGTGTAGACTAGACTTGGTCTTCAAGATTCAATCTAGACTAGACTTGGAGTAATCTAGTCTGAGTGTGTAGACTAGACTTGGTCTTCAAGGTTTCATCTAGAATAGACTTTTAATAATCTAGTCCTAGTGTGTAGACTAGACTTAGACTTCACGGTTTCATCTAGACTAGGCTTGTAAGAATCTAGTCTGAGTGTGAAGACTAGACTTGGTTTTCAAGGTTTTATCTAGACTAGACTTTTAATAATCTAGTCTGAGTGTGTAGACTAGACTTGGTCTTCAAGGTTTCATCTAGAGTAGACTTTTAATAATCTAGTCCTAGTGTGTAGACTAGACTTAGTCTTCACGGTTTCATCTAGAATAGGCTTGTAAGAATCTAGTCTGAGTGTGAAGACTAGACTTGGTTTTCAAGGTTTTATCTAGACTAGACTTTTAATAATCTAGTCTGAGTGTATAGACTAGACTTGGTCTTCAAGGTTTAATCTAGACTAGACTTGGAGTAATCTAGTCTGAGTGTGTAGACTAGACTTGGTTTTCAAGGTTTTATCTAGACTAGACTTTTAATAATCTAGTCTGAGTGTGTAGACTAGACTTGGTCTTCAAGGTTTCATATAGACTAGACTTGTAATAATCTAGTTTGAGTGTATAGACTAGACTTGGTCTTCAAGGTTTCATCTAGAGTAGACTTTTAATAATCTAGTCCTAGTGTGTAGACTAGACTTAGTCTTCACGGTTTCATCTAGAATAGGCTTGTAAGAATCTAGTCTGAGTGTGAAGACTAGACTTGGTTTTCAAGGTTTTATCTAGACTAGACTTTTAATAATCTAGTCTGAGTGTGTAGACTAGACTTGGTCTTCAAGGTTTCATCTAGAGTAGACTTTTAATAATCTAGTCCTAGTGTGTAGACTAGACTTAGTCTTCACGGTTTCATCTAGAATAGGCTTGTAAGAATCTAGTCTGAGTGTGAAGACTAGACTTGGTTTTCAAGGTTTTATCTAGACTAGACTTTTAATAATCTAGTCTGAGTGTATAGACTAGACTTGGTCTTCAAGGTTCAATCTAGACTAGACTTGGAGTAATCTAGTCTGAGTGTGTAGACTAGACTTGGTCTTCAAGGTTTCATCTAGAATAGACTTTTAATAATCTAGTCCTAGTGTGTAGACTAGACTTAGACTTCACGGTTTCATCTAGACTAGGCTTGTAAGAATCTAGTCTGAGTGTGAAGACTAGACTTGGTTTTCAAGGTTTTATCTAGACTAGACTTTCAATAATCTAGCTTGAGTGTGTAGACTAGACTTGGTCTTCAAGGTTTCATCTTGACTAGACATGTAATAATCTAGTTTGAGTTTGTAGACTAGACTTAGTCTTCAAGGTTTCCTCTAGACTAGACTTTTAATAATCTAGTCTGAGTGTATATAGATTCCTTGACTAGACTTTGTCCTCAAGGATTTATTTAGACTAGACTTACAGTAATCTAGTCTGAGTGTATAGACTAGACTTGCTCTTCAAGGTTTCGTCTAGACTAGGCTTGTAAGAATCTAGTCTAAGTGTGAGTAGGGAAAGATTATTCGTTCTAGACCCTCCACCTCCATATCCGGCCCCCACCTTTTAATCAGCTTTTAATCAGAAATTAATCAGCTTTTGTTCAGCTTTTAATCAGCTTTTCTTCAGCTTTTAAACAGCTTTAAATCAGCTTTTAATTAGCTTGTAATAGCTTTTAATCAGCATTTAATCAGCTTTTGTTCAGCTTTTAATCAGCATTTAATTAGCTTTTGTTCAGCTTTAAATTAGCTATTAATCAGCATTTAATCGGCATTTAATCAGCATTTGCTCAGCTTTTAATTAGCTTTTGTTCAGTTTTTAATTAGCTTTAATTAGCTTTTGTTCAGCTTTCAATAAGCTTTTAATCAGCATTTAATCAGCATTTATCCAGCTTTTAATCAAATGCTAATCAGCATTTAATCAGCGTTTAATCAGTTTTAATCAGCCTTTGGTCAGCTTTTAATCGGCTTTCAATCAGCTTTTAAATAGCCTGTAATCAGCTTTTAATCAGCTTTCAAACAGCTTTTAATCAGCAATTAATCAGCTTTTGTTCAGCTTTAAGCAGCTTTTGTCTAGCTTTTAATCAGCTTTTAATTTGCTTTTAATTAGCATTTAATCAGCTTTTGTTCAGCTTTTAATAAACTTTATTCAGCTTTTGTTCAGCTTTTAATAAGCTTTATTCAGCTTTTAATCAGATTTTGTTCAGCTTTTAATATGCATTTAATCAGGTTTTAATCAGCATTTAATCAAATTTTAATCAGCCTTTGCTCAGCTTTTAATCAGCTCTCAATCAGCTTTTAAATAGCCTTTAATCAGCTTTTAATATACTTTCAAACAGCTTTTAATCAGCAATTAATCAGCTTTTGTTCAGCTTTAAGCAGCTTTTGTTTAGCTTTTAATCAGCTTTTAATTTGCTTTTAATTAGCATTTAATCAGCTTTTGTTCAGCTTTTAATAAGCTTTATTCAGCTTTTGTTCAGCTTTTAATAAGCTTTATTCAGCTTTTAATCAGATTTTAATCAGCATTTACTCAGCGTTTGTTCAGTTTTTAATCCGCTTTAATCAGCCTTTGCTCAGCTTTAAATCAGCTTTAAGCAGCTTTTAATCAGCTTTTAATAAGATTTTCTATGGCTTTTCATCAGCTTTAAATCAGCTTTTAATTAGCTTTTAATCAGCATTTAATCAGCTTTTGTTCAGCTTTTAATAAGTTTTAATCAGCATTTAATCAGTTTTTGTTCAGCTTTTAATCAGCATTTAATCAGATTTTAACCAGCTTTTAATCAATTTTAATGAGCCTTTAATCAGCTTTTAATCAGTTTTTAATCAGCTTTTAATCAACTTTCAATCAGTTTTAATACACTTACATAGTGTGAGGTCTATGTAACCCCACGCTAAACAGGATGTGAGGTCTATTTAGCCCCACGCTACAGGTTTAATACAGGTTTAATACAGCTTTAATCAAGTGTAGATGAAGGGTCCAGAACGAATCATCTTTCACTACTAGTGTGTAGACTAGACCTGATCTTCAAGGTTTCATCTAGACTAAACCATTAATAATCTACTCTGATTGTATAGATTAGACTTGGTCTTCAAGATTTCATCCAGAGAAGACTTCTGATAATCTAGTCTAGTTATGTATACTAGACTTCGCCTATGTTTTAGACTATGTAATGTACCTTGTAATCTAGCCTGAATCTGTCCAGACTAGCTTTAGCATACTAGTCTAGGATTAGATAATATATTAAGACGAAAGCAGTTTTCAAATACCCAGGCACTAGTTTCTATATTCACAGCTTAATATTCGAGTTACTAATCTAGATAGAATATTTTGGTTTGCACACTAATTAAACTTAAGTAGTTGACTAAGACTGTACCAAATTTTACTAGTCTATATATTTACTTCGATTAGATATTAAGCTAAATCTGAAGTTGTTTTAAATATAAGTAATCTCAATTTTAAAGCACTGTAACTAAGTCAATATTCTAGCTAAAATGCTGTAGTTCACTTAGTTTACGAAATAATTTAGTTGTTTAGAAATATACTAAATGTGGTTAGTCTACCTAGGACATTAGACGAGATTTAGATAATTTGTTAAGACGACAGCAAGAATAAGCTGATTACAACTATATGGAAACCATCTGCTATCTTCACAACGTAATATCTGGGTTACTAACCTAGATAGAATATTTTTGTTTGCACACCAATTAAACTTAATTAGCTGACGAAGACTACGCCGAATTTCACTAGTCTATCTGGTTATTTAGATTAGATACCAAGCTAAATCTAAAACATCCTCAATTCTAAGTAATCTCATTTTCAAAGCCTTATAACTAGGTCAGTGTTCTAGCTAAAATGTTGTAGTTAACTTTGTTTACTAAATAATTTAGTTGTTTAGAACAAATTCAAATTTAGTTACTCTAGCTAGTACAATGGTCGAGATTTAGATAATAAATTAAGGCCATTTCAAGAATAATCTGATTTTAACTATCTAGAAACCAACTTCTATATTCACAGCTTAATATCTGGGTTACTGATCCAGATAGAATATTTTGGTTTGTACATTAATTAAACATAATTAGTTGACTAAGACTATGCCAAATTTCACTAGTCTATCTAGTTATTTAGATTAGATATCATGCTAAATCTAACATATTCTCAAATATAAATAATCTCAATTTCAAACCCTTGTAAGTAGGTCAATATTCTAGCTAGAATATCTTAGTTCGCAAGGCTTACTAAGTAGTTAAGTTGTTTATAAATGTACCAAACTTGGTTAGTCTAACTAGTGGATTTGTCGAGATTTAAACAATTTTTAAGACTAGACTTTATAAAATAAATAATATAATAAGTAAGGACTCCCTACACTTGTATCTAAGATCAAGATACCAAGCACAAATGTAGGCAGTGGGAGGATGTCTAGGTCTTACTTAGGACTGTATCACCTTTAGATAGATAGACACATCTAGACAAATGCATCTAGACACACATACAAGACATAAATGTTTTATTTACTATCCTCTAAAATTTAGTCTAATTCTAGTTGTCTTCACTGGTAAGCCTTATCTAACTTTCCTTAATGCCACAAAACTCTATGATTAAAGATCCAGATTAGATTAAATCGTCAAATGCAGGCAGACTAGTTTAGACTAGATACAACTGCAAATCTAGATTGATGTAGTCAAGAGTGGACAGTCAAAGCTAGACATAAATAGACAAATGGGACTAGGCAGTTTGGAACATCTCACAACTAGGCTAGATTCTTATTAATCTAGTCTGGCCACAGATCTAAGTCTTATTCGAATGTTAAACGGATTTCGTTTGGATTAAGAAAATAGATTAAGTGGGAACTTGTCGAGATTTTGGATTAAGTTAACGTGCACAATCTAACCAAACCTAACCTGACATTATTCATAATCAAAAAGCGTCCTATATGTAGGACGTCAGGCATATCTCAGTTAATACTAAATGCATCGAGTTGTTGGCAATGAGTATTCCCAGCTTTCGGATTGCGATTTGTGTGTCTTCCGCGGGGGCGATTTGGCAATACCGTTTCGCGTTTATCGGCGAATTATTCAAATCGGCGACGCGAGATCGCAATTCGAATTCGCCAAAAACCCGCTCGGCCAAAACTCCCGCCCTTATCGCCACGGTGCACAACTTTCTGCCGCATCCCTCAATAAATATCTACACACTACCAGCACTAAATCCGATTTGCTTGATTTACACACTCTATTTGAACCCTATACACCAATACTACATTCAACGCGGGTTCATTTTGTTAACTAACTTGTTTACAAGAAGAGATATCTTAGATAAGACTAGACAGATAGGACTAAACGGACAAGACTAGACAGACAAGACTGGACAGACAAGACTAGACAGACAAGACTAGACACACAGGACTAGACAGACAAGACTAGACAGACAAGACTAGACAGACAAGACTAGACAGACAAGACTAGACAGACAAGACTAGACAGACAAGACTAGACAGACAAGACTAGACAGACAAGACTAGACAGACAAGACTAGACAGACAAGACTAGACAGACAAGACTAGACAGACAAGACTAGACAGACAAGACTAGACAGACAAGACTAGACAGACAAGACTAGACAGACAAGACTAGACAGACAAGACTAGACAGACAAGACTAGACAGACAAGACTAGACAGACAAGATTAGACAGACAAGACTAGACAGACAAGACTAGACAGACAAGACTAGACAGACAAGACTAGACAGACAAGACTAGACAGACAAGACTAGACAGACAAGACTAGACAGACAAGACTAGACAGACAAGACTAGACAGACAAGACTAGACAGACAAGACTAGACAGACAAGACTAGACAGACAAGACAAGACAGACAAGACTAGACAGACAAGACTAGACAGACACGACTAGACAGACAAGACTAGACAGACAAGACTAGACAGACAAGACTAGACAGACAAGACTAGACAGACAAGACTAGACAGACAAGACTAGACAGACAAGACCAGACAGACAAGACCAGACAGACAAGACTAGACAGACAAGACTAGACAGACAAGACTATGCAGACAAGACTAGACAGACAAGACTTGACAGATTTGACAGACTAGACAGAGGAAGACTAGAAAGACAAGACTAGACAGACAAGACTAGACAGACAAGACTAGACACTCAAGACTAGACAGACAAGACTAGACAGAGAAGACTAGACAGACAAGACTAGACAGACAAGACTAGACAGACAAGACTAGACAGACAAGACTAGACAGACAAGACTAGACAGACAAGACTAGACAGACAAGACTAGACAGACAAGACTAGACAGACAAGACTAGACAGACAAGACTAGACAGACAAGACTAGACAGACAAGACTAGACAGACAAGACTAGACAGACAAGACTAGACAGACAAGACTAGACAGACAAGACTAGACAGACAAGACTAGACACACAGGACTAGACAGACAAGACTAGACAGACAAGACTAGACAGACAAGACTAGACAGACAAGACTAGACAGACAAGACTAGACAGACAAGACTAGACAGACAAGACTAGACAGACAAGACTAGACAGACAAGACTAGACAGACAAGACTAGACAGACAAGACTAGACAGACAAGACTAGACAGACAAGACTAGACAGACAAGACTAGACAGACAAGACTAGACAGACAAGACTAGACAGACAAGACTAGACAGACAAGACTAGACAGACAAGACTAGACAGACAAGACTAGACAGACAAGACTAGACAGACAAGACTAGACACACAGGACTAGACAGACAAGACTAGACAGACAAGACTAGACAGACAAGACTAGACAGACAAGACTAGACAGACAAGACTAGACAGACAAGACTAGACAGACAAGACTAGACAGACAAGACTAGACAGACAAGACTAGACAGACAAGACTAGACAGACAAGACTAGACAGACAAGACTAGACAGACAAGACTAGACAGACAAGACTAGACAGACAAGACTAGACAGACAAGACTAGACAGACAAGACTAGACAGACAAGACTAGACAGACAAGACTAGACAGACAAGACTAGACAGACAAGACCAGACAGACAAGACCAGACAGACAAGACTAGACAGACAAGACTAGACAGACAAGACTAGACAGACAAGACTAGACAGACAAGACTAGACAGACAAGACTAGACAGATTAGACAGACTAGACAGAGGAAGACTAGAAATACAAGACTATGCAGACAAGACTAGACAGACAAGACTTGACAGATTAGACAGACTAGACAGAGGAAGACTAGAAAGACAAGACTAGACAGACAAGACTAGACAGACAAGACTAGACACTCAAGACTAGACAGACAAGACTAGACAGAGAAGACTAGACAGACAAGACTAGACAGACCAGACTAGACAGACAAGTCTAGACAGACAAGACTGGACAGACAAAACTAGACAGACAAGACTAGACAGACAAGATTAGACAGACAAGTCTAGACAGAAAAGACTGGACAGACAAGACTAGACAGACAAGACTAGACAGACAAGACTAGACAGACAAGACTAGACAGACAAGACTAGACAGACAAGACTAGACAGACAAGACTAGACAGACAAGACTAGACAGACAAGACTAGACAGACAAGACTAGACAGACAAGACTAGACAGACAAGACTAGACAGACAAGACTAGACAGACAAGACTAGACAGACAAGGCTAGACAGACAAGACTAGACAGACAAGACTAGACAGACAAGACCAGACAGACAAGACTAGACAGACAAGACTAGACAGACAAGACTAGACAGACAATACTAGACAGACAAGACTAGACAGACAAGACTAGACAGACAAGACTAGACAGACAAGACTAGACAGACAAGACTAGACAGACAAGACTAGACAGACAAGACTAGACAGACAAGACTAGACAGACAAGACTAGACAGACAAGACTAGACAGACAAGACTAGACAGACAAGACTAGACAGACAAGACTAGACAGACAAGACTATATAGACGAGTTTGAATCCTACATACTATTTTGACTATATCTATAGTATAATCTGATTTGATAAGGATTTTGCAATATGAGATAGTGTAATCTGTTGGATGTAGACTAGATAATTCAATTCGTGGATGGTTGATGTGAAATGTGGTGATTTATGCACATGCGAATTGTGGAAAAATCGCCGCAAAAACAGATCGCGGCGTCGTAGAAAAAGCGAATTTAAAAACATGAAAGCAATTAGATGTTATCTGTGTGGGGCGAGGGGCGCAGCGGGGAAGGTGGTTCGGCAATTTGTGCGGCGAAACAGAGGAAAATCCGTATGTTGCAGAACGGGGGCCGGGGCCATACGCGAAAACGTATTTAAAACGATCTTGATAAAAATGAAAACTCATCAAATCGGGGATTGCGAATCTGAAATGGAATCTAGATGGCGCTTGTCCAAACAATACGCGAATTTTCCTTATCGCTTTTGTTTTTTTTTCTGCCTCTCTCTCTCTCTGCAACCCTTGTTAACAAGTTTTCTCCGGTCTTCCTCTGCACTTGTCAAGACGATTTCCGACTCCCCACCCCACATTGTTTCTCTTATCGCGAATTTTCGACCGGCCGGGACGACAAACGTCGCGAAAAGTTTTCCGCCATTTTTACGGTTATCGCCCAGACTGGACGGAGCAAACTTCTCGCAGTTTCACCACAAAATATCTTACTTGCCAGTAGTTTACTAAATTAAGAATCAACTGCAGATTACATCGGATAAATTCTACCACTTTGCAAATAATTGCACTAGTTTGCAAATAACTTTTACAACAGATAATGGAATAGGCTATTATGTCAAGAATAAATAAGATTGTAATCGATTTGAATTAGACTAGACAGGATTAGACAAGACTAGACAAGACCAGACAAGGCCCGGCAAGATCAGATAAGACTAGACAAGGCCAGACAAGACTAGACAAGGCCAGACAAAACCAGACAAGACCAGACAAGGCCAGACAAGACCAGACAAGACCAGACAAGACTAAACAAGGCCAGACAAGACCAGACAAGACCAGACAAGACCAGACAAGACCAGACAAGACCAGACAAGGGCAGACCTGACAAAACTAGACAAGGCCAGATAAGACCAGACAAGACTGGACATGGCCAGACAAGACCAGACAAAACCAGACAAGGCCAGACACGACTAGAAAAGGCCAGACAAGACCAGGCAAGACCAGACAAGGCCAGACAAGACCAGACAAAATCAGAGAAGGCCAGACAAGATTAGACAAGGCCAGACAAGACCAGGCAAGATCAGACAAGGCTGGGCAAAACAAGATTGGGCAAGGCTATACAAGGCTGTACAAAACTGGACAAGACCGGATAAGGCTAGATAAGACCGGACAAGACTGGACATGATAGGAAAAGCTTGAACAGGTCTGGACAAGAATGAACAAGACAGGAAAAGCCTGGACAAGACTGGACAATAGCGGATAAGGCTAGACAAGACTAATGACTACATATTGTTTAAGTTTGTTTGGATTTAGTATGTATTGTGTTGTGTATGTGTTGTGTAATTGATAAGTTGGTTTGAATAAGTTAATGCTTTAGAATGATATTCGGTTATCTGGTGCATTTATAACGGATTATATGCCGTATTATCCGAGCGATAAATTTCGCATGCGAAACTGAAACCGGCCGCGCCGAGGACACACATAATGCAGAATTCATTTCCCATCGCGCCCCCTCAACACACACACATACACACACAATTTGCGCGCTAATGTGTGTCTGTGTGTGCTGAATGTGTTCGGACACCGAAAATGCATAACTAAGCAAACAAAACTTGTTTAATCTGTTATTAAATCGCGCAATTTCTGTTTGCTGCACCGTCCAAAACGACCCTAAAAACACTGACTGAACGACTCGGCCACCCTCCACCTCATCCCTCGATTCGCGATATATTTCATCTAGTCCTTCCGGTTTAATTAGTTTTATCTACTATGCACACTTTATATCATTCACTAATTACCTAATGGAATGTTTGCTTCGTTTTTAATCTACATTAGACTAGGCAGACTAGACAGACAAAACTATGCCAGTCTAGACAGATAAGTCTAACAATAAGTAGATAAGTCAATATCTAATTATAGTTAGTCTCAGAGTAAGTCAATGGGTCTCTTCATGTGTGTGTTGAATCGATGTTTGTGGATCGATAAGAGCGGAAAAACTTGCAATGCCGCACGAATGTTTTAATTGCCGCCTTATCTAGAAACTCGTTATTTACATAATTCTCAGATTTAGTCCTTATCCTGATCTAGACTCAATTAATGTCCTGTAAACTCGAGTTTTTCGCTATTACCAACTTAATACAACTATCTAGAGCAACAGACTAGACTACATCAACCCTAAATATTCTAGACTTTATGGGGACGTAGCAAGCACTAGAGTTAACTTCTCAAGTGGCCCGCTTGGAATTCACGATTATCGCAGTACCGCTATTCGCATGTTGTCAGGATGTCGTCGTCTTTGATATGTCACGCATTTCTTGCCTTCTCTCTCTCTCTCTTAGTTCCTGTTTCCCCCAGTGGGGCATAGGGCTTCTACCAATTGTCGCCATCTGACTCTATTTCGAGCCACGACCTTCAACTCATTCCACGATTTGCCGGTGGAGTTGATTTCGGCTTCAATTGTGCGTCGCCATGTTATATTTGGCCTTCCTCTCTTTCGCTTACTGCCTTGAGGATGCCAGTCCAATGCTTGTTTTGCATAGTTTTGTGGATTGCGCCGTAGGGTGTGTCCAATCCAGTTCCACTTTCCTCTCTATATTTCAACGTCTACTGGAAGTTGGTTTGTAGAACGAAGCAGATCGTGGTTCGAAATCACTTCAGGCCATCGGATTCTAAGGATTCGTCTCATACACCAGTTTGCGAAAACTTGCAGTTTGTTTGTGCTGCTTTTAGTTACTTTTCACGTCTCACTGCCGTAGAACAGGATGGATTTGACGTTACTATTATATAGTTTGAGTTTCGTTTTACGGGAAAGTATTGAAGTGCTCCAAACGTTATTCAGTTGGGCGAACGCTCCCTTCGCTTTGTTGATTCTTCTGGCGATTCTTCTGGCGATTGTTGATTCTAGGTCGGCCCTTCCATCTACTGCTATGACGCTGCCCAGGTAGCAGAACTGTTCGCATTGTTTTACTGCTACGCCGTTTACTTGTATGTCCCTGCTAGTGATAGCGCCAATCCACATATCCTCTGTTTTGTTGGTCTTTATGTGCAGGCCTATCTCTTCAGCTTTTTGTTGTAGCTTGGCTGTTTTGTCCATCTTGTCGGTGAGTGTATGAGACATGAGGCAGATATCATCGGCGTAGTCGAGATCTTCTAGCCTGCTTGATAGTCCCCAGCGTATTCCTCGAGGCTGTATTGTAACGCTCGTCATGACCTCGTCTAGTACTATTGGGAATCAAAGCGGAGACAACAAGCAACCCTGTCGGACACCAGCAGACACTTTGAACGCTTCTGAGAGATTCCCTTCGTGTACCACGTTGCAAGAGTAGTCCGCATACGATGCTTTTATGATGTTTACTATTTCGGCTGGAACGTCTCTCCGGTCTAAAGCCGCCCAAATGCTTTCCCATGTTATAGTATCAAAAGCTTTTTGAAAGTCTACGAATAATAGAAATACCGTGGTTTGCCATTCTACTGCTTGCTCTGTTATAATCCGCAACGTATTGATTTGGTCTACGCAGGATCTTCCCGGCCTGAAACCAGCATGTTCTTCTCTCAACGTAGGTTCAGTTGCTTTGCTCATTCGGGTGAGAATTATTTTGTTGGGTGAGAAGTATTTTCGATGCAGTTGTTAATACTGTTATGCCCCTCCAGTTGTTGCAATCGCTCAGGTCTCCTTTTTTGGGGAGTTTTATTAGAAGGCCGTTATTCCATTCTTTCGGTAGTGTTTCGGATTCACAGATTTTATTTATTAGAGGTGCCAGCATTTCGGTCGTGGTCATGCAGTTAGCTTTCATCATTTCAGATGTGATGTTGTCGATGCCTGGACTTTTCCCGTCCTTTAGTTCCTTAATGGCCTTGCTTATCTCTGCTCTGGTTGGAGGTTTTGTGTCTATGTTTAGTTGTGCCCGTGTTGCATGATGGTTTGCGTAGTTGTTTTGTTCTTGAGTTATTGCTGTGAGTATCTCCTGGAAATGTTCCTGCCATCTATTGAGTTGTTCTTCTGTTGTAACCAGTAGCTTCCCATCTTTTGATTTTATTGGCTTTGTTTTTGTAGTTTTCTTGTTCGACAGCAGCTTGGTGGATTTATACAATTCTCTCAGGTTGTTTTGGTTATCGGCACGTTTAGCAGTTTCTGCAATATTGTCCACCCACGTTCTTTTATCCGATCTTACACTCCGCTTGATGTTAAGTCGAGCCTGCTTATATAATTCTTTTAGTAGAACTTTATCCAATGAGCAATAGGTTTGTAAGATACTCTTTTCCAACAGCTTTCTGTTGGCGATTAGCTTCTATGTTTCTGGCGACATCCAGTCCTTAATGCCTTTCTCGGTAAAACCTAGTAGAGTGTTGTTGGTTTCAGTAAAGTTGGTCTTTATCTGGTGCCATGTCTCTTCTATTCCCAGATTTTGCAAATTTGTTTTACCAGTTATCGTTCTTAGCTTCCCGGTGTATTGGGCTCTAATCTCTGGGTCTTTTAGCTTTTTAACGTTGTACCTTTTGCTGGTGCGGTTTAATTGTTTGGGAAGGACTGCAACTTTAAGTCTTATTTCCCCCAGCAATAGGTGGTGGTCGCTGTCAATGTCGGCTCCTCGCTTGTTCCTTACTTGAAGAAGCGAGCCTCGCCATGTTCGACTAAGGGCAATATGGTCGATCTGATTCTGGGTGTGGCCGTCGGGGGATACCCATGTGACCTTGTGGCATTGTTTATGCGGGAAGAGCGTTCCACCTACTACCAAATTCTGTTGGCTGCAGAAGTCAATAAACTTTTGTCCATTGACCGAACAGTTTCCGAATGCATGTGTTCCCATGATATTTTCTAGACCAACGTTGTTGCTTCCTAGCTGTGCATTGAAATCTCCCATTAATATGACAATGTCTTGTTTCCGGATTGTCAAGAATGTTTCTGACAATTTCCCGTAGAATGATTCCTTGACTTCTATCTCCGCTGCTTCTGTGGGTGCGTAGCATTGTACAATTGTCAGTTTTCTGGCCCTCGTATTAAATCTGGCTAGTATAATTCGCTCTCCATTCAAGAAGTGCGTGCTTGGCTTGTTGGCTTAGAAGAAATTCTACCCCGTGCTCATGTACGTCATCTTCATTTTCTTTTCCAGAATACAAGAATGTCATTCCGTTGCTTGATTTGGTTTCACCAAAACCGTTCCAGCGCGTTTCGCTAAGTCCAAGGATGTTGATGTTATATTGCTGCATGTTTTGTGCAACTTGTGCGAGTCAACTTCCCTCAAACATCCTTCTGACATTCCCGCATCCAATTAGTGTCCGTGTTTTCATGCTAAAGGTCGTGTATCGTAGATTCGTCCGGTAAATTTTCTTGGTTGAAGTTTCGGTGATAATTTGTTTTCGGATATGTAGGCTATCAACCTTCAGTAGCCTAGTTCGCCGGTGGGGCTGGCACCTTTAGACATGCGAACCTATCCTGGTTTTCTGTCGGCGTTTTCCTTCTCTTGGCCAAGTGGTTCCCGTTTTATGGCCCCGGAGTTTCGCCAGGCACCCCTCTCTATTTGCTACATCGTTGCATTGCCCAGGGAGTGCCGCGAGGAGGCTAGAGATAGGATTCGTTGGCTGAATAATAATATTCAGAGACATTTCCCAGTATTTTGGCGTTGCACTCCTATTGGCGTCGGCGCGCAACACTGAGACCTAAACCAACATTACTCCCCCATTTCTTGCCTTACTAAATATAACCATACTTTAAAGGAACAATTAAATATCAAGGAAAGGAAAATTATGAGAAAGATCTTAGGGCCCAGGATTAAGAATGGCATACACTATCCCAAACCCAATTCGGAAATATATAGGAAAAAATCAAAAATTACCGATAACATGAGAATGAGACGAATTCAATTTTTGGGTCATTTGGAAAGAATGAAGCGAGGCTTTCTTACCGAAACCACAAATTTCTACAGAACAAACGTACAAGACCAAAGTGGTACAAACAAGTGGAAAGGGACCAAGTGGAGATGGGATCGCCAGATCTCATGAATAGAAATGTGATCAGGAATATTGTTCATACAAGGGGATTTGAGGAAGATCTGAAGAAACCAACACGACGTGCATGGTCGGAGGAACAGAAAGTACAACAATCCATGAAGATGAAAAGCTATTGGGCAAGGAGGAAGGCTCAGCATACGTTGATTCCGCGTGGTCCTAAGTGACCCATCCGCGAGAAGAAGAATCATACTTTAATACAGAAGGACTTTCATCCCCAAAAGAAGAGCTCCTAAGTGAAATATGTCGAACTAACAAGTGTGATATTCTTTGCCTACAAGAGACACATAGAGACAATCAGCAACAACGACCCAAACAAACCCAAAATTCCTAGCTTGAGACTTATTGCCGAGAGACCTCACTCACAGTTTGGAAGTGCCTTATTCGTTCGAACTAACCTTCAAATTACGTCCACTTCCATCTCTGACTACGAGGATATAGAAATATTAAATGTTGAACTGAGTAATTGCACCGTGTCTGCTGTATATCAACCACGAAGTGTAGAGTTTTCCTTTGATACCCTTGATAGCTTTCATAAACAAAGTGTCAACTTTCAACCAACCTTATCGCACAGTATCCACAGAGACAGCTTGTATGATTACATGTCTCCTTCCAGTAGACATCCGCCTCAAGCAACTAGCTCTCTACAGCTCACACCAATTTTCAGACGATACGTTAATTAAATACGTTAATTAAGTCCAACCTAATGATTTTGTGGTGAACCTCTTCGCCGTTGTAATAGGAACCGGATGCTCCTGTGCCTTTGCTCGATTTCGAACCGTCCGTGTATACCCGAAGATGGAAAAGATGTGACAGTGTCAAATGGTACCTAATCATTGATAACTTTGAAGGGTGAATGTGTTCTTGTATGTTAACGTCCAGTTCGATATTGTTCAATGTATTTGGTAAGCCCATCTTTATTTAATGTATCGTCTGCAAATTGGTGTCAGTCGTGATTGGTGTGAGTTGGATGTCTACTGGAAGGAGACATGTAATCACACAAGCTGCCTCTGGGAATACTGTGCAATCGGCTTTCGCAGCGCGTGTGGTGCTGAGGCGCTGTATGCCCAAGAGCTCGAGGTTTCCTTTCACACCCCATGGCTTCTGCCAGATAGGACCTTCTTATAATAATGCAGGTTCTATCGCGCCGCGATAGATTTCGGAGGGCTCTGTTCTTAGACCCCATTCCTTCTATGCAGGGATACCTAATTTTATACTCAGTTGTTTCACTTTTGTGTTCCTTTATGTGTGTTCCTTTATGTGTTTTTGAACCAGAGGGGACGCGAAAGCGAGGCCGACCCAGAAAAAGATGGAGCGATGATGTGGAAAACGACCTAAGAGAAATGAAAATAAAAAGTTGGAAGAGAAAGTCTCTAGATAGAGAGGAATGGAAGGAAGTAATTGAGGAGGCCAAAGTTCTACATGGACCGTAGTGCTGACAGAAGAAGAAGAAGTTCTTTTATGTGTTCCTTAAAATTCAAGAGTCTGGCTATAGTGACACCTAGATACCGGAGATGCTGTTGGCATTTAATTTATTCGTTTCCTAGTGTGAAAACGGGACACCTTTGACTTGAGGATCTGCTGAAGAAGAGGGCTTCAGTCTTTTGTGCCTTGAAACTGAGCTTAGTTTCAGTCGCCCACAGGCGAAGATTTTCTAGAGCACGGTCAGTGGTCTTTTTCAGACCAACAATAGTTCTGCTTTTACAAAGCAGAAGACTATCATCGGTATAACCTACGATCTTACACTCTTCAGGCAGATTACTTTCAAAGATGGTTCCATACAAAATATTCAAAAAACCTGGACCTGATTTAGAACTCTGTGGACATCCTTTGCTAATTCTTTTCTCGACGTACAGCCCTGGTTCGCTGATAATGGCCTTGCATTCTGAAAAGTAGTTCCTGCCTAATTTGATTTGATTGTCAGGATAAGCTTTCTCTATTAGCCTGCAGATAATAAGCGGCCACCAGGCGTTATCGAATGCCCCACTAATATCTAAGGCTATTGCAGAACAATAATACTTAGATCTTACCGACTCACGTATCAACCTGACCGCTTCAGAAATAGCCTGAACTGTTCCAGCCCCTTTTCTAAAGCCAATTTGATTTTGGTTTAAGAGCTTGTGTAGAAGTGATGTTCGATTCTCGAGATGACTAAGGAATCTAGCACCTTTCCGACATCTTATTTTATTTATTTTGTAAATACAATGCCGGCTCTCCGCTTTCGCACTGAGCCGCTGAATAATACATGGGCAACGGAGTCCACTTCACCACAGCCGCAGGCCGGCGACTCCCTCCTTCCAATGCGATGGTGGTAGGAGTTGAAGTTCCCGTGTCCCGTGATGAGTTGGACCGCTTAGTGTGAAAGGGCCAGGTCCATTTCCATCCACTCTTTGATCGATTGGATGAAATTCCTGGTCCAGCTTCCGTTTTGGGTGTTCTCCCAGTGTATCTGCCATTTCCTGAAAAAGAAGAGAGAGATTCTGCTCCTCACATCTCTGTGGGATACTTTATTAAACATAACAGGAAGCTGAGTTCCTGGCTCCTGAGGAGGATCTATACCCGAGGCCAGTCTGGCCAACGCATCTGCTCTCTCGTTGCCGATTGAGCTTTATGAGCTCGCACCCAGTGCCAGAGCAGTTCTATTTGCTGCGTTATCTCGCGCGCGATCTCCCTCGTTTCCAAAAGCAGCTCCGTGGGAGCTGACAGGTGTTGTAGAGCTTCTAGAACGGATCTGCTATCAGACAGGATGGAGCATCCGACGAGGTCGTTAATGTTGGTTCTAACATACACAAGCGCTCGGTTTACCGCGATTAATTCGGCCTGGAATATAGAGCAGTAATCTGCGAGCCGCAAGCCCTCGCAGTGTATTTCAGTTTTGTCTGAGTACACCGCGAAAGCCGCACCGACTCCCTGTTCCCACTTTGAGCCGTCTGTGAATAACGTAATAGCTTGTGCATTTTCCTCACCCTGTGTATATCTTATCAACCCGATCTCCGCGGTGTGCACCACCCCTTGAATGCAGACTCTAGATTCAATTTCGTCCGGAAAGATTGTGAGGGCCGTGGCCTCTCTAAGCTCAACCTTTTTTAGTTCGCGCAGCAGATGTTTCTTTGTTAGATCTGCTGCTCGCAAGTCTGCCGGCAAGAGCCCCGATATGACGCAGGCAGCGTCGCCCGAGACGGTTTTGTACGCTTTCGCGGCCCTTAGTGTGCAAACGCGTTGCACACCAAGGAGCTTTTTCCGTTCTCGAACTCCGCATGCGCTGTACCATACCGGTGCTCCGTACAGCAGACAGGGTTCGACAGCTCCCTTATATATAGTGGACATGGCCGACCTACCAAGACCCCACTCTTTCATGGACGCGGCGCTAAATCTGAAACCGATCTGCTTTGCTTTCCCGCACGCCTGAGTGACGTTTTCTTTGAATTTCAAAGACCTATCAATATGTATGCCCAGATATTTAATGTAGGGAGAGCAGTAAATTGATTTGCCACCTATTTTGAAGACTGGATTCTGTTGGTTAGGCTTTTTGCCGAAGAAAATTGCCTCTGTTTTTGCCGCATTAAATTTAAGTTTGGTCTCGACGGACCATTCGCTAAGTGTCTCCAGCGCGCAATTTACTGAGTTTCTGAGCCCTTTATAAGTGGAGGATTTCGCTAATAGCATTGTGTCATCGGCATAAGCAACTATCTCGCAACCCTCCGGGAGATCTGTATCGAAGATAGAATCGTACAGGATCTTCCAGAAGCCAGGACCAGATTTGGATCCCTGCGGACAACCTTTTTCTACAGCTTTTTCCACCTATATATTGGGCTCTGATATAATTGCTGTCCTGTTGTTGAAGTAGTCTCTGGCTAGTCTGATAAGGTTGTCTGGACATTTCTTAGAAATAAGTCTGTCAATAATGAGTGGCCACCATGCGTTGTCGAACGCGCCGCTGATGTCCAGAGCGACCGCCGCGCAATAGTGACCCGTCGATTTACATTCTGTGACGAATTTTACCAATTTTTTTGATGGCGTCTGTGGTTCCTACTCCCTTATGAAAGCCAAATTGATTGTTGTTGAGTAGCTTATTTTGGGACAAGTGGTGCTCCAATCTAGTGATTAGGAGCGAATCTAGGATTTTACCGGCTACAGGGAGTAGGCAGATCGGTCTGAAGTCTTTTGCACTTGTTCCGTTCTTGTTTGGTTTGGGGACGGTCTTGACTAATTGTTCTTTCCAGCAAGCTGGAAAGACACCTATTTCGAGACATTTATTATAGATATTTCTGAAGAGGGACGAGTTTTCCTCAAAAGCGATGCGAACTATATCCGCTGTCAAGCCGTCTATACCTGGCGCTTTCCTACTGTTCATAAATTTAATGACTCGGTTGATTTCCGGTACCGTGAAGGGCCTGTCGTCAGGTCCTCCGATACCGATACCTTTCCGACAGCAGGAAGTAAACTTATGGGTCTGAAGTCCTTCGAGGATTGTGCCAGTTTGTTGGGTTTGGGGATGATCTTGATGAGTTGCTCTGTCCAACAAGATGGGAATATAGACTTTTTTAGACACTCGTTGTAAAGTGTAATGAATGTGTTTGGTGTCGAATAAAAGGCAGCCAACACTATGTCCGATGATATGCCGTCCAGACCAGGCGCCTTCTTCGGGCTCATCCCGCGTATGATGCGTTCTATTTCAGAATAGGTGAACTGCGTGTCATCAGGTCCACCTTTTTCGACTTTTGAGTGTGTAATTCAGAGTCGTCTTCATCGACCTCTGGAAAGAATGTCTCTAGGAGTTGTCGAGAAGTGAAAGATATGCTATCTAGATAAACTATCTACCCCCAACCTTAAGGCTACTCAAGTAGCTTGTGGAGGTTTTTCTCCCCCTTAGTATTTTGAAAACGGGACCCCATGGATTTCCAATTGAAGACTGTGTACAGAAATCTCTCCAGTTTTGTTATTTCGATTCCAAAAGTGCATCCTTATACTCTCTTGCCTTGGTGTTGTAGACTAATTTATTAGATAATCTAAGTTCACCTCTACTTTTTTGGTATTTCCACCGGAGCCTGTTAGTCTCCTTCCGCAGGGCAGTAAGCTTTGGAGTCCACCAGGGAACAGAATTTCTGAAACATTTTCTTGCTGAAAAAGTATCATGCGCAGCACACATCATAGCCTGATTCAATCTATTAGCATATAATGAAATATGCTCGATAGTGAAACAATCGCGTAGCTGCGGAGTAATGTCTTGTAGATAGAGCAGGAATTTATTGCGAAATTCTGCCCAAACCCCCTTTCTGGTACAGAAACCACGTTGGACTTCCGGAAGCTCTGTTAGTAGGGAAAGATAGTTTCTTCTAAATCACTCCGCCTTATGGGGATTTACATGTAACCCTCCCCCTTATGGGAAATTACATGTAATCCCTCCGCCTTATGGGGAATTACATGTAAAATTTAGCCTACCCCTCCGTATGGGGAATCCTATACAAAATAGTTCTGAACGCGACCGAGCGTCTATGTGTAGATGGCGCCAGCGGCATAGGGAGGGGCCGCCGGAAGGAAAGAGGGATTTAGACCGGACAAGAGCGGACGATACCGAACACGAATAGGCTAGCGGGAAAATTCAAAATGAGCTGCGGGATGGCGAGTGTAGAAATAAACACTATCAGTTTCTTGGAATTAATGTGTTTATCTTATTAAGAGTTTGACCTAGTTTTTGACCCGTGCAAAGAATCGTGGGAAAGTTAAAACTGTCGAGTCAGCATTTCCCTGTTTCAACTTGTCTGGGTGATTCTGAGAAATTTATAAGTTATTTAAACTCATCTGTATCCTCTATCGTATTAATTAGCAGTATTTAAATATTTAATATAAATAAAGAAATATTTCTGTTATTAGGGTTTAATTTTGAGTGAGAAATGGTGTTCTTTCTTTTAAGTTTAGGTAATCAAAGTGACATAAACGTATTTTTTGCTCTCCCTCCTTTCTCGACCTAATACACCGTCGTCTCCGCCGTCGTCTGGTCCCAAGCCAAGGGTGTGAAAGGAGGAGGGTGGTCGGCCTGCCGCGCCGACCAGAATCGGGAAACCGAAGAAACTAGGCAAGAAACCGCATGGATACACGACATAACCACTTACGAATTAATGCTACCGCATCCGGGGCAGCCGATGCGCCAGCTTTGGGAACCAGGGATGCTGGTGAGAAGTGGACTACTGGCCAAAGACTCAGGTTAATCACACCGAAATCAGAAATACGAATCGCCGCATGGAATGTGCGAACGGGACATCACGTTGGTCAAAAGGAAATTATCGCCAAGGAATTATTGAAATGCAAAATATCGATCTGTGCATTATCAGAACTGCGGCTCACAGGATCTGGGACAATGAAGGTTGACCCACCATCAATCGACGAGACGATGACGCTATTCTATTCTGGTGGCGACAAACGAGAAGCGGGCGTTGGCTTTATGGTTGATCGACGGGCCTCTGCCAGTGTTATCGCATTCCAACCGATATCCGAGCGTCTGGCGGTTATCACTATTGATGGAACGATTAAGACCCATATCGTATCCGTCTACGCCCCAACTGAGACCAGCCCGGACACAAACAAGGATGAATTTTATGCCCAGTTTCAACACACACTGGATACAATACCCTAAACCGAATTAATCGTACTTATGGGCGACTTTAATGCACATACGGGTGCAGATCGAACCGGTTGGGAAGAAACGATGGGAAAATTCGGATACGGGGAAATAAATGACAACGGATTACGCCTCTTATCATTTGCAGCGTCAAACAACTTGATCATCGGCAACAGCATCTTTCGTCACCCCCTCAAACATCAACTCACGTGGCGAAATCCATCCGGCAACGATTCGGCGATGTTGGACTACATTTTGGTCAACACCAGATTCCGATCGACGCTCAAAGATGTACGTGCGATGCGTGGACCCGACTGTGGATCAGACCATTATCTTGTCCGAGTGAAACTACAATTGAAATTACAAAGAGCAAAGAAAAAGGCACCACCATCAGCCAAGAGGAACTGGGCCTGTCTGCGAGACCCTGAAACCAGCCGAAAATTTCAAATCGCATTATCCAACAAATTTGCAGCACTCACGATACCAGTCGATATCAACATAGAAGAAAAACAACTTTCTGAGTCTATTGTGGGGTGTGCAACGGAGCTGTGTCCGCCCATCCGTCGACGGACGCAGCAATGGATCTCGGACGACTGTCTCAATCTAGTCGACCAGTGGAAGCAAATGAAACACGTCGATTTCAAACAATACCGACGATTGAACAAAGAAGTTCGACAGAAAATGAAATTGGAACGGGAAGCTTACTGGAATAACATCGCGGCTGACATGGAAGAAGCAGCGTCAAGGCATGAGTACCGGACGCTGTACCAGACAATCCGACGGTTAAGTGGCAAAACAACATCAACAAATGACAATATCAAAAAATTGGATGGAACTTTCGTGACCTCTCCTCAGGAACGTCTACAGCGGTGGAGAGAATTCTTTCATCAGCTGTACAACCACAATCCGCCAGTAGGTCCAGCACCCGAACTGCCGATTATTGAGCAGCCGATAAATCAGTTTCCCGATACTGAACCAACAATCAATGAGGTGAAGACGGCAATAAAATCCCTGAAAAATGGTAAAGCGCCGGGAGGAGATCAAGTAACTGCCGAAATGATCAAAGCCGGGGGAGACGTCTTATTACATCAACTTAACGTTCTCACAGTGCATATATGGCATTCAGATTGTGTTCCATCCGTGTGGAAGAAAGCGATTGTTGTGCCTATTTTGAAGAAAGGCGACAGTCGGGAATGCAAGAATTACCGTGGTATTAGCCTCCTCTCGATCGTCGGCAAAGTATTTATGAAAATCATACAATCAAGACTACAGAAACATCGAGAGCAAACAAGCCGGGAAGAACAAGCTGGATTTCGACCACATAGAGGATGCATCGATCAGATATTTGCTCTCCGTCAGCTAATGGAAGAAAGAATTCGATGTGGCAAACGAACTGTCATCGTCTTCATCGATTTTAAATCTGCTTTTGATTGCATCTATTGGACAAGCTTGTGGGAAGCCCGGAAGATCGAACACGTGCCACTGAAAATCATTCAACTTCTTCAAGCATCGTACGACGGCTCAACCAGCAATGTTCGTATCCGAAACGACATGTCTGAAGAATTCCCGATTCGAACCGGAGTCCGGCAAGGAGACGTGGCCTCGCCGCTCCTTTTTAACATTGTGATCGACACGATTATGCGAAAAGCGTTTGATGGGCGACGCGGAGTTCGATATGATGACAAAAACTTCCTAACCGATCTGATGTTCGCCGATGACAGTGCGGTTTTCGCCAACACAGATGCCGAAGCAACAGACACCTTGTATGACATTTCCCGCATTGCCCAGTCATACGGACTGAGAATCAATGCGGATAAGACCAAAGTGCCAGAGTTTACCTCGATGGAACCACAATCGAGCAGGTTCCACAGTTCAAATATTTGGGATCACTGGTTGTGGAGAAGAAAGTAGCTTCGACAGCCGAAGTTCACAGCCGGATAGGCCAGGCAACAGCAACGTTTGCTTCACTCAAGTGGTGCATATGGAAGCGGACGAATATTACCATCAAAACCAAAATACGCCTATACCGGACGCTGATCCTCCCAATTCTTCTTTATGGATCGGAAACATGGACATTACTCAAACCAGACCTTAACAAGCTCGAGGCCTTCCAAATGCGATGCCTGAGACAGATTCTCTGCGTCTCACTCCTCAACCACCTCCGAAATGAGACAATCAGAGAAAGGTGCGACCAACAGACACCGATTGTTGAGGAAATTCAAAAACGCCGATTACGATGGTTCGAGTACCGCACAAACTCCTATGGAAAAAACGACCTCTTGATTGGAGAACACAAAAACAAGCACCGAAGACCACATGGTTGAAACACGTAGAGAACGATTTAAAAAACCAGCGAATAACAACAGCTGAGGCAAGAACCGTTGCAACTGATCGATTAGCATGGAAGCGTATAGTGAATGGAGCACGGAATCTAGCGGCACCAACAGCAGCGTACTGGCTACGAGGTCGACCACCTCCCCATGCGCCGGCTATGGATTAAAGAAGAAGAAGAAGTTTAGGTAATCAGTTTAGTATTTGAACTTGAAGATTTTAAATGTGTATCTAGAAAATAACATTATTTTAACAACACATGCGCATTTTGATTGGCTTATTGAGTCTACATACTGAATATTCACCCTAAACCTCCAAGAAGATAAAGTTGGAGCCGTAGACAGTCAACAATACCCACCAAGGTTAAAGTTTGCGGGAGATCCTTCGACTACAGAATTGGTAATTGTGTAACAGTGAAGCTGGACCAGCAGAACATCATCTAAGCCTGTGTAAGCTATAGAATTGATGGATCAAGGATTGATGTAGATAGCTTTATTAGTTAATTGAACAGCCGTTGTATGAAAAGCCCCATTCTATCCATCCACTTTCCGTCCACTTTCCATCCACTTTCCGTCCACCGTCCACTTTTTTCCGTCCACCATCCACTTTTTCCGTCCACCGTCCACTTTTTCCTACTACCGTCCTCTTTCCGTCCACTTTAATCAACTTTTAAACAGATTTTAATCAGCTTTTTAATCAGCTTTTAAACAGCTTTTAAAAAGATATTTAATTAGCTTTCAAAGAGCTTATTAATCAGCTTTCAATCAGCTTTAAACAGCTTCTTCTCTTCAGCTTTAATCTCATTGGATTAGTTGGGTTAGCATTAGGTTAGGTTAGTATTAGGTTAGGTTACGGGGTGTTAGGAGTGAAGCGCGCTTCACTCCTAAACATTCACTGTCGTAGTTGTTAAAAGAATGTTATATTGTTGAAACACATTTAAAATCCTAATAACAGAAATATTTTTTCATTTATATTAAATATATAAATACTCCTAATTAATACGATAGAGGATACAGATGAGATTTCTCAGAGTCACCCAGACAAGTTGGAACAGGAGAATGCTGACTCGACAGTTTTAACTTTCCCACGATTCATTGCACGGGTCAAAAACTAGGTCAAACTCTTAATAAGATATACACATTAATTCCGAGAAACTGCCAGTGTTTATTTCTACGGTCACGTTTCTAGAATAAATATAGAACAATTACAAGAAACCGATAGTGTTTCTACGGTCACGTTTACAGACAAGCTGGAACAGGAAAATGCTGACTCGACGGTTTTAACGTTCCCACAATTCTTTGCACGGGTCAAAAACTAGGTCAAACTGTTAATACGATAAACACATTAATTCCAAGAAACTGATAGTGTTTATTTCTACACTCGCCATCCCGCAGCTCATTTTGAATTTTCCCGCTAGCCTATTCGGTATCGTCGGCTTTTGTCCGGTATTGTTCGGTTTAAATCCCTCCTTCCCTCCGGTGGCCCCTCCCTATGCCGCTGGCGCCATCTACATATACACGGTCGGTCGCGTTCAGAACTATTTTGTATAGGATTCCCCATACGGAGCGGAGGCTAAATTTTACATGTAATTCCCCATAAGGCGGAGGGATTACATGTAATTTCCCATAAGGGGGAGGGTTACATGTAAATCCCCATAAGGCGGAGTGATTTAGAAGGAACTATCTTTCCCTACTTCTGTTTCATTTCCAATAGACCAACTGATATATCGATGATCTTACAAACTACTCTCATCCGGAAGGTGCCAATCAAAAACCATCCTCAAGATGTAGGTGGCAAGGGTAAGATGACGCTCTGTCCATTTTGTCCGATGAAGGTAGGTTCCGATCCAATGTTCAGTATGGTCAGGTTATTGTTCGTAAATAACTTTCCAATAGATCTGCCCCTTTTGCCCTCCAAGGCGCTACACCACGAAAAGGATTTTGCATTGAAGTCACCGGCGAGTAATAACTCAAACTTGGAACTAACCTCAATAATTACTTTATTGAGTGCGTCTAGATTATCTTCGAATCCATCCTGTTCCATTTGTGGAGGCCTCATTTGACCTCCCCATTGATTTCCACAGTCCGCTCTTGAATAACTTCGAACCCCTCTTGATAGCCCACACCTGACTCGACCATATTTACTTGCACCCCTGTTACAATTCCTCCTCTCGCTCTACCTTTCACCTGTTCCTTTAAGGCTCCCTGACACTCCCATCTGAATCCTCTTGGTAACTTAGTTTTCATTTCTGACCAGTCTTTCTCCTCCACCCACGTTTTTACCAAACCTATTATGTTAAAACCCTTAAAGTAGTCACATAAGTCCGACTTTCTAATTCCTTCTAAGTTTTTTTTGAGCCCAGCTATATTTCATACCAATATTTTAAATTGTTCTAATCCCTCCCCCAAAACTTCACTCTTCCCCCTTCCGCTCCTGCCCCCATCTACTGAAAAACCTTTTTCTCCAGGACTAATGACACTTCATTCAAAATTAACGACCTATCTTCAACTTCTGATGCGCTAATTTCACTTTTTTCCTTCCGCCTTTGCCAATCTTGCCCTCTTTCTAAGCTCCTGTTGAATTTTCCTCTGCCTCACAGTTAATTCATCATCTATAAATATATTACTGCCGGCTAATTTCTTTTTATTTCTCATCACGTCCATTTGATCGGAGAATTGGAAAGAGGAAGTGAAGAAGGTATTTTCGGATAAACTGAGTTTGGAGCCTACCGTCCTGGAGATGTATAGAGTGGGTAAAGCTAGCGGAAATGGTGGTTCTCCTATAGTGGTTAAGCTAGGTAAATGGGAAGAGACATTTACCTAGCTTAACCACTATAGGAGAACCACCATTTCCGCTAGCTTTACCCACTCTATACATCTCCAGGATTGTAGGCTCCAACCTCAGTTTATCCGAAAATACCTTCTTCACTTCCTCTTTTCAATTCTCCGCCTCATTAACACCGTTTATAACTATGTTACATTTTCTGCTCTGTTTGTCCCTTTCTTCTTCCAATTTGAAAAGCTCATCCAATCTTCTACCCACCAGTTCGTTTTTCTCTTTCTATTATACCATACCTCATCTTCTCATCTTTAATATTCCTGGTGACTACTACTGATGCAAGAGCTGCAACATGCATCTTCAACTTGGGTAGGTATTGGCCTACACTCAGTGACACCTAATTCTCTAGACAACTTAGGGATGCCTTCTTTCGGAAACACTGCACCAGCCAGTGAAGTAGGTAGAATGGAGTGGTCATTGCTAAGGGCAGTTGATTTAACTGTTTCAGTATGGGGATTGCCAACAAACTAGCACTCTTGACTATCTTGTCCTTGACAAAACTATCTCGTCCTTGTCATCAAGTGGGTTGTACTTAGCAGTTTCTGATTTGTAAGTACTTATAAATGCAACCATAATCTTAACCCTACAACTTTCTGTATATAGGAATATAAACTTCCATGTTCTGTCACCTCCCTTCTTAGTTACTTGTCTAGCTTCAGTCTCTACTTTATATATCATCCTAGAGCAGAATTCAACAGCTTTTGACTGCCGATCTGGAGACAAAGTAGGGGAAGAACTGTCGTAGGAGAACTGCCTCCTACGTAAACTGTTAGGGACTAACTGGGGTACCGATCATCAAATAATAAGAACAACAGCACTGGCCTTTTTCTAATCAGCAGGAGAATATGCCAGTCTTGTATGGTACAAGAGTAAGCTCATGCAAATCAGATCAATGTTGCCTTAAATGAGAGCTGAAGGATCAGTTCAGGCTGTTTGAGGCTAACTCCCATCAATAAATTGAACTACCTGGCAGGGATCGCTCCACCTGATATCAGACGTGAAGTGGCTGCAAACAATGAAAGGAGCAAATCATCTACTATGACCTCACACCCACTCTTTGGATATCAAGCTGCTGCAAAGAGATCTTGAGCTCTTCCTAACAACTACTCAACCATTGCCAGGAACAGTAGTAGCAGCGCGAGTTTCCATGTGGAAGCAGAGAACCAGCAATCTGTCTGAATGGATGGAACCGGAATTTCTACCTCCTGGCCACACAGATAACTGGCCAATCTGGAAGTCCCTGTAGAGACTGCGGGTGGAAGTTGCAAGATAACGGAACAACTTATTTCAGTGGCATTTTTCAACCAAAACTGTCCTATGTGATTGTGGAGCAGTTCAAACTACACAATACCTCCGCCAATACAAATACCGTGCCAATCCAGCTATACAATGAAAGATTTGACTCAAGCTAATCCAAGTGCTCTCGAAGCGGCTAAGTTTTGGGCAGGAACTGTTTAAACTTACAAACTTTATTTGTGTACTTGTGCCCATTTTATGTATCTTTCATGTTTTATGTTTTGAATTTCTGACACGAATAAATAAATAAAATTTCCCATTTCACTTCATGTGCTTAGGGGTTCAAGCATTTTGTTAGTTTGGTTCGTTCCTAGCTTTCTATTCGTCTCTCTCTTTCATGCACATAATGCTTCTTATCATATCGTCCGTTATTATGTCTGCTTCGACTAGACTAATAATGAACAGTGCTTAGACCAGTTATAAAGGTAAGATGTCGCGCAAAGTTTCTCAATCTAGTCTTCAGTTCTCTTTGGCAAAACCTATTATTTATCTCAACACCTTCTGATGGTCCACTGTGTAGGACCCATTACCGAGCCTTGTGGAACACCGCTGTTCACTTCTCGCTCCACCACTTCACCGCCTGCTTCGATTATAATCTTAGGATCATGTAGATAACTGCGAAGTAGTCTCAGCAGGTACGGGGGGAAGCCTCTCTCACTAACCTAATTCATAATACCTTCCCATGCTGCTGTATTGAAAGCATTCTTTACATCTAACGTAATGACACACTAATCTTTCTTGTTGCCCTCGCACCAGCTGAGGCTTTCTCCACCACGTCTCCACCACGTCTAATAGGGAAAGACAGTATGTTCTGGCCCAGACTCCAGCTTCTGACCTTGGCCACTTCCGGTGACCTTAACGACTTCCGGCGCCCCGCCGTCGCTTCCAGTTAGTAGATTGGTTGGGTTAGGTTACGATAGGTTGAGTATTATTATAATTATTATTATTATTATTGAAAGCATTCTTTACATCTAACGTAATGACACACTAATATTTCTTGTTGCCCTCGCACCAGCTGAGGCTTTCTCCACCACGTCTCCACTACGTCTAATAGGGAAATACAGTATGTTCTGGCGCAGCCTCCAGCTTCTGACCTTGGCCAATTCCGGTGACCTTAACGACTTCCGGCGCCCCGCCGTCGCTTCCAGTTAGTAGATTGGTTGGGTTAGGTTACGATAGGCTGAATATTATTATTCTAAGCTCTGCGATATGACTTGTTTGCACCTCGCCACAGTCAGCGCCTTTTGGAATGCGGCACATATTCCGGAGTTATAGTCTTCATTTATGTATTCTTCATTCTTTTCCGCATCTTAGGCACAGATTTTGTCTATCTAGGCCCTTGCATCATTTTGCCAACATCTATGGAATTTGATGTTGTTTATTCTCTCCCTTACTCTCCATTCTGCCAACCCGATTCGAATCCTTTTCTGCTGAAGTAGCTTTAGAGCTTGGTCTTTTGGGAAAGCCACTGCCGCTACTTGGTTTTGACGTTGGGGGTCGTTTGGCTGCAGAGCCTTTCTGCACTGCGGCCAACTTGACCTATTGTGCTTTGGTTTTCGCGTTAGCACGGTCTCAAATTTCTTACCTACGTCTTGTTCTCCAAGATGTTCGCTTCTCGCTATTTCATCGCTTTCTCTATATCATCTACTGTGGTCACAGCATCTAGATCTTTGACGTGAACTATTCAATTTGCTGACGTCGGCTATTGGGCTCTTTATTTTCTCTTTCAATTCTCGAGTTTAGCCACCTTTCACCTCTAATAGGAAATCTCCTGTTTTTACTTCTTTGTATTTGTGATGGCTCCACTTGTTTTTTCGTCAGCTTCATCTCTGACCCTTCTCAACAGGTCGACATATATGTGTCCTTCCTCTCTAATAATTATTGCCTCTGTGTGTTTTCTCCTGTGACTCCCTACTGTTTTTATATGCATGCGCTGAATGCAAAATCTGATTAAAACCTGATATAATCTGACTAAAAATAGCGTGGAGCAACATATACTTCACATCCTGTTTAGCGTGGACTTACATAGACCTCACACCCTGTTTAGTGTGGGGCTACATAGACCTCACACCCTGTTTAGCGTCGGGTTACATAGACCTCACACCCTGTTTAGAGTGGGGCTACAAAGACCTAACACGTTGCTTAGCGTGGGTTACATAGACCTCACACCCTATTTAGCGTGGGGTTACATAGATCTCACACCCTGTTTAGCGTGCGGCTACATAGATATCACACCCTGTTTACCGTGGGGCAACATAGACCTCACACCCTGTTTAGCGTCGGGTTACATAGACCTCACACCCTGTTTAGAGTGGGGCTACAAAGACCTAACACGTTGCTTAGCGTGGGTTACATAGACCTCACACCCTATTTAGCGTGGGGTTACATAGATCTCACACCCTGTTTAGCGTGCGGCTACATAGATATCACACCCTGTTTAACGTGGGGCAACATAGACCTCACACCCTGTTTAGTGTGGGGCTACATAGACCTCACACCCTGTTTAGCGTCGGGTTACATAGACCTCACACCCTGTTTAGAGTGGGGCTACAAAGACCTAACACGTTGCTTAGCGTGGGTTACATAGACCTCACACCCTATTTAGCGTGGGGTTACATAGATCTCACACCCTGTTTAGCGTGCGGCTACATAGATATCACACCCTGTTTAGCGTGGGGCAACATAGACCTCACACCCTATTTAGCGTCGGGTTACATAGACCTCACACCCTGTTTAGAGTGGGGCTACAAAGACCTAACACGTTGCTTAGCGTGGGTTACATAGACCTCACACCCTATTTAGCGTGGGGTTACATAGATCTCACACCCTGTTTAGCGTGCGGCTACATAGATATCACACCCCGTTTAGCGTGGGGCAACATAGACCTCACACCCTGTTTAGCGTCTGGTTACATAGACCTCACACCCTGTTTAGAGTGGGGCTACAAAGACCTAACACGTTGCTTAGCGTGGGTTACATAGACCTCACACCCTATTTAGCGTGGGGTTACATAGATCTCACACCCTGTTTAGCGTGCGGCTACATAGATATCACACCCTGTTTACCGTGGGGCAACATAGACCTCACACCCTGTTTAGCGTCGGGTTACAAAGACCTCACACCCTGTTTAGAGTGGGGCTACAAAGACCTAACACGTTGCTTAGCGTGGGTTACATAGACCTAACACACTATTTAGCGTGGGGTTACATAGATCTCACACCCTGTTTAGCGTGCGGCTACATAGATATCACACCCTGTTTAGCGTGGGGCAACATAGACCTCACACCCTGTTTAGCGTCGGGTTACATAGACCTCACACCCTGTTTAGAGTGGGGCTACAAAGGCCTAACACGTTGCTTAGCGTGGGTTACATAGACCTCACACCCTATTTAGCGTGGGGTTACATAGATCTCACACCCTGTTTAGTGTGGGGCAACATAGATATCACACCCTGTTTAGCGTGAGGCAACATAGACCTCACACCTTGTTTAGCGTGGGGCTATATAGACCTCACACTCTTTTAGTGTGTTAAAGCTTGAAATCTGATTCAACTTGAAAGCTTGATTAGAGCTGATAAAAACTGATTAAAGCACAACTTCTGGCCATTGATTGTCCTTCTTTTCAGATATTGACTCCATGGTTTTCTAGATATTGACTCCATGGTTTTTCAGATATGGACTACATAGTTTTTCAGATATTGACTCCATGCTTTCTCAGATATCGACTCAATGATTTCTCAGATATGGACTACATAGTTTTTCAGATATTGACTCCATGGTTTCTCAGATATCGACTCAATGATTTCTCAGATATTGACTCCATGGTTTTTCAGATATTGACTCCATGTTTTTTTAGATATCGACTCAATGGTTTCTCAGATATTCACTTCATAGTTTTTCAGATATTGGCTAAACAGTCCAGACTAGTTTAGACCAGATTACACAAGTCTTAATAACAAACAAATTGAGGCGTTTGGACTAGGCATTTGAACTGGATGGTTTGGATCAAATTGATATTTATAAAGCTAGACATAGCTAGATTAGTCTATGTCTGTTTAGACTAGACTAATAATGAACAGTGCTTAGACCAGTTATCAATTTAAGACGTCATGCATAGTTTCTCAATCTAATATCAAGTTCTCAGATTAGAAAATTGAATTAGATAAAATTACTATAATTAAACTAGATATATCTAGATTCTATGTCTGATGATAAACCATTTCTGATGATAGATAATCTATATCTGATGCACTAGACTAATTACTAATAACTCTAGCAAGTCCTCCTTCTCTAGGTATCAAGTTGACTAGAATAGTTTCTCAATCTAGTCTAATCTCAACGTTTTAAATTAGAAGGTTAGGTATGATATAGACTAAACAAACTAGTTTTGTATGTACGCGTTAGTAAACTATTTCGTATGTAGGTTAGTGCATGCGTTGCAACGCCGCTTTGATTAAACAAGCCGGAAATTTGCGAATTCGCGCTCGAGGTCCGCATAAAGTAAACTAAGGTAACTAGTGCACACCAGGCCCCTGGTATTATACCTGTTGGCTTAGTCTCACGGCTCACATATTACAATGCGTCATAGATGAAACCCTGCCGGATTAAAGCAGCATAAACTTGTTTATCAAGCGTTGATTGGTTAAGCTTGCTTAATCTCGACTAATTTTGCCACTCTGGACTAGTATTTTCTAGCCTTGTGTGACTAATGTCGTCTGTCTAGATTTGTCTCTCTAGTCTTGTATGTCTAGTCATGTCTAATCTTGTCTCTCTAGTCTTGTCTGTCTGGTATTGACTGTCTAGTCTTGTCCGTCTAATCCTGTCCGTCTGGTCTTCTCTGTCTAGTCTTGTCTATCTTGTCTTGTCTAACTAGTATTTTCGGTCTAGTCTGGTCCGTCTGGTCTTGTCTGTCGAGTCTTGTCTGTCTAGTCTTGTCCGTCTAGTCTTGTTTGTCTTGTCTTGTCTATCTAGTATTGTCAGTCTTGTCTAGTCCGTCTGGTCTTGTCTGTCTAGTCTTGTCTGTCTAGTCCTGTCTGTCTGGTCTTGACTGTATAGTCTTGTGTGTTTAGTCTTGTCCGTATTTATTTAATTATTAAAGAAATTTAAACAAACCATATGTTAAAGGACCATAGTAGTAGGGACAAATAGTTCCTTCTAGGGCCACCACCACCACTTCCGGTAACCCTAGAGTTAGGTTAGTTGCGCTAGATTAAGGGAGGTTAGTTTGCTAACCCAACTTACCTAACACAATGAGATTAACGATGATTAAAAGCTGATTAAAGCTGATAAAAATAGACCTCACACCCTGTTTAGCGTGCGGTTACATAGACCTCACACCATGTTTATCGTGGGATTACATAGACCTCACACTCTTTTTGTGTATTAAAGCTTAAAAGCTGATTAAAGCTGAGTAAAAGCTGATTAAAGCTGATTAATAGCTGATTAAAGCTAATTAAAAGCAGTTTATAAGCTGATACTGCCTAGTCCTCATTAATGGGTTAACGGTAGTTAGCCCGCCAATTGAGGATTTTTAGGGAATCATAAGATTTCATGGAAAGAGGTATTTACCTAAACGGAGATAAACGGTCATTCGTTGAAAATGCGAATTCTCATACAACGCCTGTCCAATTTACTAATAAAACTATATACGTCAAACCCTGAACTATTAATTCTATAGCTGGCTACTCTGTTCTTAAACTGGCACAAGCTTGGATGTTCTGATGCACCGGCACGTTTCCGTAGAAGAATCAATCAGTTGGAAAAGTTGCTGGGGCTGATACTGAGGAAGAATCGTCTCATTCATATGGATCGACGATTCATTATTGATGTATTGAAGGATTCAATACGAATGGAAAATTTACGCCCAAAGAACTTTCAATGAAATCATTCGATGTGAGCGATGTAGAACACCTACCATCAACGCCATTCAGATCTGTAAACGCATCAGATAGGAATCAAGCTCGATGGTTGCAGAATTATCACCACGGATTCGAAAACAGCGCTGCAAATAAAACCTGATTAAAAATATTTTAATAGAATACAATAAAACCGTAAATTGTATGTAGAGTTTTCATTATTTTACAACCTTATCATTCTCTTGAGAAGTAATTCCTATCTGTTTTTTCACAATTCAGACATCCGGTCACGTCTGCAGAAAATTGCGTATGTCTTACCGTTAGTCTACCGGAAGTCGTCAAAGTCGTCGGAAGCGGGGGCGGAAGTGGAGGAGCGGAAGCCTGGGGGGCGGAAGAGGGGTGAAGGACCAGAAGTCGCCAAGGTCACAGGAAGTAGTCAAGGTTACTGGAATTGGCCAAGGTAACCGGCAGCGGTCAAGCTCACCGGAAGTGGCCAAGGTCACCTGAAGTTCCGAGGTCACCGGAAATGGCTGAGATCACCGGAAGTGGTCAAGGTTAAAGGAAGTCAGTCAAGGAAAGTCTCCAGTTGGAGCTTAACAAGATAGCGCTATCCGATGTGCTTACAATCACTGCGGCTTTATCCAAAACATGTGCCGCCGTCCTATCGAGACCTGGACAGAACCGAAGAAATGCCGTCTACTGGTGGAACCCGGAAATCGCGACTCTTCGGAAAGGCTGCGTCGGAAAAAAAAGATCGTGGACAAGACTTAAAGCAACTCATAATGTATATCTTTTACAATTAGAAAACAGCCATGCAGTATACGCCAAGGCAAGGAAAGAGCTGAGGACCAGCATTAAAAAAGCAAAGTTAGTTTGTTGGGAAAATGTCATACAGGATGTAAATGGCGATGTTTGGGGAAACTGTTATAAGATAGTGTGTAAAAGAATGGGCATACGCACCAAACCGAATCTTAACACGAAGAGCAAACTTGAAGCCGCTGAAGAGCTGTTTCCGCAAAGGCAACTGATTTCCTGGGAGATGGAATCTGGGGACACTGTACCACCAGAAATTGCAAGCAAAGAAATCGCGCAAGCAGCCCAGAGAATAAAATCCAACAAAGCTCCGGGCCCAGATAGCATTCCATCGGAGGTGACACGGCTGGCTGCCCTCCTGCAAAAGGAGCTGTTTGCAGATATGTTTAACGCCGTCATCCGCACAAGAAAAATTCCCCAAAGCTGAAAAGAGACCAGACTGGTCCTGGTACCTAAACCTGGTAAGCCCCCCCACCGCGCTAAATCATTTCGCCCAATCTGCCTACTAGACACCATCGGCAAGATTTTCGAACGAATAATAGCCACGAGGATAAGCGAGGAACTCGATCTGCATGGGGAACTATCAACATTCCAGTACGGGTTCCGAGAGGGAAGGTCGACAACTCACGCCATCCAGGAGGCGATGAAGATTGCCCGTTGTGGTAACCTGGGAAAAAGAAAACACAGAAAGATATGCTTAGCGGTCGCGCTAGATGTAAAAAATGCAATCAATACTGTGCCTTGGCGGAAAGTCGTGGATGCACTTAGACGGAAAAGGGTCTCTGCCTATCTTATTGATTTAATCAAAAGCCATTTTACGGACAAGACCCTAAAAATAGATGACAAAATAAGACCGGTATATTGCGGTGTTCCTCAGGGGTCGGTTCTCGGGCCGCTGTTGTGGAACATCCTATACGATGGCATCTTGGACCTGGTAAAAACGAACGACCTGAGAGGCTGATAGACTGATCGCATTTGCCGACGACCTAATTGTGGTGCCAGTAGACACAAACGAGAAGGCTGTAGTAGCGAGGGCCAAATGTGCAATAAAAGCGATACATACATGGATGGAGATAAACGAACTACAAATAGCTCCAGAAAAGTCTGAGGTCATTGCGCTAACGGGCCGCATGAGGATTGAACCCATGTCTGTCAACATAATAGGTAGGCTGGTTCCCGCGGTACCGACAATGAAATACCTCGGCGTCCATATCGACCAGCGGCTTTCCTGGAGCAGGCACGTCCAAAATGTAGCAGTAAAAGCCGAACGTGCAGGTACAGCACTTTGTAAGTTGATGCCCAGAATAAATGGCCCAAATATGCACGCAAAAAGGCTACTAAATGGAGTCGTTAATTCCATCCTCCTTTACGCTGTGCCGGCCTGAGTGGAGTCGCTACATGCAGCCACAAACAAAAACAGACTAATAAAAACACAACGCAGCATGTTAATAAGCATATTATGCTGCGCTTACCGCATGGTGTCAAATGTGGCGCTACAAGTCATAGCGGCAGTCCCGCCGATTGACCTAATGGCTGAGGAACAGGCCAGCAACCAAGGCACAAATACAGAAGGGAGGGCTCGACACAGAAGTGCACTCATGAGCGGATGGCAGAAACGATGGAACGACGCCAAGGAAGGAAACTGGACCAGAACTCTCATCCCAGAAATTGAGCCATGGCTGAAGCGCACTCATGGCGAGGTTAACTACCACTTAACACAAGTACTGAGCGGACATGGAAGCTATGGCTCATATGTTAAAAGGATTGGAAAGGCTGAAAGTGACAGCTGCAGATACTGCCAAAGGACAGATTCAGCTGAACATACTACTTTCGAATGCCCGCAATGGGCTGAAATCAGAACTACAACAGAGCGGGCGGTGGGAGAGCCTATCAACTCCTCTAATATGGTGCAGCTGATGATTAAAGGCGAGGGCAACTGGAAAGCAGAAAGCAGCAACGATGTGTGGCACGATACTTCGAACAAAGAAAGGTCAGGCTGCTGTCCAGGAACGGCCAGCCGTGATGAAAAGGATCACCACTTTGAAGTAATGCTAACGCGGTCCCGAAGTGAAGTACTGATCCCGGGGGGGGGAGGTGGTTTTAGTGGGTATACTATCTCTGGAAGAGAAGGAGTCCCACACTACCCAGGTAGTGGGTGCCCTTAAAACGTTTCCCCTTCCTCCTTAAAAAAAAGGTTAAAGGAAGTGGCCGAGTTAACCTGAAGTGCCGAGGTCACCGGAAGGGGCTAGGGTCACCCGAAGTGCTGGCGGTGACGCCAGAAGGAGCTATCTTTCCCTACTCATATTAAGCTTAATTTGTCTACAAAGCCTCTATGGCCTATTGGCCCATTGATCAGACTCGTCGCTATTCGAATATAAAGTAATTGGGATCGAGTTAACAACCGGGATTTTTCCATTTCCATTTTATGCTTATTCGCGTGAGATCTATATAGTGTATACGTGTATCCAAATATAGGCGATACCAAAGAAAAGTCCACCCAGAGAGAAAACCCTTTTTTGAAGAAAACCGGTATCCAAAGGACCCCACCAGCCCAAACCATGTCCAGGGAAACCCAGTGGCAAGGCTGCCTCCGCCACCAACGAACAACCAGCCAAAAGGAAGTGCTGCCAAGAGCTGCCAACAGAAAAGAAGAAGGAACTTGAAAAAATAACACGCAAATTGTTTACAGAAACACATGAGCTAAGGACCCTGGTGAAAACCGGCCCAAGCAAAAAAAAACGAAATAAAAAAATGTCTGAGGAAATCTGGACCTTAACAAGGACACTAGAAAGGATCTGGGTGAGTGGTGAATTGACCCAAGTAGGGGAAGATCTTATGTACTGGAACTTCCACATCCACTTCCGGTCTACAAACAACAACCAGAAGCGTGGGGTTACATAGACCTCACAACCTGTTTAGCGTGGGGTTACATAGACCGCATACCCTGTTTAACGTGGGGCTACATAGACCTCACACTCTCTTTAGCGTATTGTTACATAGACACACCTTGTTTACCGTGGGCAATCTCTTAGTGTTTCAAAGCTGATTGAAGCTGATTAAAGACTGATTACCAGATTAAAAGTAATTAATAAATTAGGACGAGGAGTGAGGAGGTTCCAGAAAGAACTATATTTTCCTACTTAACCTTTCTAGTTCAGCCAACTCTGTTTTTGACAACTCGATTAGTGGACTAGGAAAAATAATATATCTTGCAACTGGCTTTAACTAATTCAATTGTCTAACCAATTATCTAAACTAGACTAGTCTATCTAGATAACTTCTCAATTTATAGACTTTCAAACTCTAGCTTTTTTGAAACTCGTTTGGATTCAATTTGAATAAAACCATTTCATTTGGCTAGATGGAAAATCGCATGTAGCAGACTTAATATTTAGTCTAGGATTAAGCTAAGCACAGTTTTGGAAAGCCAATTAAATTCTGTAACAGAAAATATTGACTAGATTGGTGTATTTAGTAACCTAGCTAAGTTGAAGCCTTATAAATCTAGATAACAAAATATTCTCAAAATAATATAACTCGGTTGGTGGACTAGATACCACAATATATTTTGAAACTGGATTTAACTAATTCAATTGTCTAACAAATTATCAAAACTAGACTACTCTACTAGATAACTTCTCAAGTTATAGTCTTTCTAACACTAGCTTTGTTGAAACTCGTTTCGATTCTTTTTGGACAAAACCAACTCATTTGGCTAGATGGAAAATCGCATGTAGCAGACTTAATACTTAGTGAGGAAATAAGCTAGGTACAGTTTTGGAAAGCCAATTAAATTCTATAAAAGAAAATATTTACTAGATTAGCATGTTTAGTAAACTAGCTAGGTGAGAGTCTTACAAATCTAGATAAACAAATATTCAAATAGTTGTAAATTAGCTTAAATATCTCGGTTATTGGACTATATAACACAATGTATCTTGCAACTGACTTTATCTAATTCAATTTTCTAACCAATTATCTAAACTAGACTACTCTATCTAGATAACTTTTCAAGTTATAGACTTTAAAACTCTAGCTATGTTGAAACTCGTTTGGATTCAATTTGAACAAAACCAATTCATTTGGCTAGATGGAAAATCGCATGTAGCAGACTTAATGCTGAGTCCAGGATTAGGCTAAGTAAAGTTTTGGAAAGCCAATTAAATTCTGTAAAGGCAAATATGGACAAGATTAGTGAGTTTAGTAAACTAGCTAAGTTAGAGTCTTACAAATCTATATAACAAAATATTTAAATAGCTGTAAGTTAGCTTAGATAACTCGGTTATTGGACTAGATACCACAATATATCTTGAAACTGGATTTATCTAATTCAATTGTCTAACCAATTATCTGAATTAGATTGCTCTATCTAGATAACTTCTCAAGTTATAGACTTTCTAACTCTAGCTTTGTTAAAACTCTTTACGATTCAATTTAGACAAAACCAATTCATTTGACTAAATGGAAAATCGGATGTAGCAGACTTAATACTTACTCAAGGATTAAGCTGAATACAGTTTTGGAAAGCCAATTAAATTCTGTAAGAGAAAATTTTTTCTAGATTAGCATAGTTAGTAAAGTAGCTAGGTGAGAGTCTTACATATCTAGATAAACAAATATTCAAATAGATGTAATTTAGCTTAGATATCTCGGTTATTGGACTATATAACACAATGTATCTTGCAACTGACTTTATCTAATTCAATTTTCTAACCAATTATCTAAACTAGACTACTCTATCTAGATAACTTTTCAAGTTATAGACTTTAAAACTCTAGCTATGTTGAAACTCGTTTGGATTCAATTTGAACAAAACCAATTCATTTGGCTAGATGGAAAATCGCATGTAGCAGACTTAATGCTTAGTCCAGGATTAGGCTAAGTACAGTTTTGGAAAGCCAATTAAATTCTGTAAAGGCAAATATGGACAAGATTAGTGAGTTTAGTAAACTAGCTAAGTTAGAGACTTACAAATCTATATAACAAAATATTTAAATAGTTGTAAGTTAGTTTAGATAACTCGGTTATTGGACTAGATAACACAATATATCTTGAAACTGAATTTAACTAATTCAATTGTCTAACCAATTATCTAAATTAGATTACTCTATCTAGATAACTTCTCAAGTTATAGACTTTCTAACTCTAGCTTTATTAAAACTCTTTTCGATTCAATTTAGATAAAACCAATTCATTTGACTAAATGGAAAATCGGATGTAGCAGACTTAATACTTACTCCAGGATTAAGCTGAATACAGTTTTGGAAAGCCAATTAAATTCTGTAAGAGAAAAAATTTACTAGATTAGCACAGTTAGTAAAGTAGCTAGGCGAGAGTCTTACATATCTAGATAAACAAATATTCAAATAGATGTAATTTAGCTTAGATATCTCGGTTATTGGACTATATAACACAATGTATCTTGCAACTGACTTTATCTAATTCAATTTTCTAACCAATTATCTAAACTAGACTACTCTATCTAGATAACTTTTCAAGTTATAGACTTTCAAACTCTAGCTATGTTGAAACTCGTTTGGATTCAATTGGGACAAAACCAATTCATTTGGCTAGATGGAAAATCGCATGTAGCAGACTTAATGCTTAGTCCAGGATTAGGCTAAGTACAGTTTTGGAAAGCCAATTAAATTCTGTAAAGGCAAATATAGACAAGATTAGTGAATTTAGTAAACTAGCTAAGTTAGAGACTTACAAATCTATATAACAAAATATTTAAATAGTTGTAAGTTAGTTTAGATAACTCGGTTATTGGACTAGATAACACAATTTATCTTGAAACTGGATTTAACTAATTCAATTGTCTAACCAATTATCTAGATTAGATTACTCTATCTAGATAACTTCTCATGTTATAGACTTTCTAACTCTAGCTTTGTTAAAACTCTTTTCGATTCAATTTAGACAAAACCAATTCATTTGACTAAATGGAAAATCGGATGTAGCAGACGTAATACTTACTCCAGGATTAAGCTGAATACAGTTTTGGAAAGCCAATTAAATTCTGTAAGAGAAAAAATTTACTAGATTAGCATAGTTAGTAAAGTCGCTAGGTGAGAGTCTTACATATCTAGATAAACAAATATTCAAATAGATGTAAATTAGCTTAGATATCTCGGTTATTGGACTATATAACACAATATATCTTGCAACTGGCTTTAACTTATTCAATTTTCTAATCAATTATCTAAACTAGACTACTCTATCTAGATAACTTTTCAAGTTATAGACTCTCAAACTGTAGCTTTGTTGAAACTCGTTTGGATTCAATTTGTTCAAAACCAATTCATTTGGCTAGATGGAAAATCGCTTGTGGCAGACTTAATACTTAGCCCAGGATTAAGCTAAACACAGTTTTGGAATTCCAGTTAAATTCTGTAAAAGCAAATATGAACTAGGTTAGTGTATTTAGTAAACTAGTTAAGTTAGAGCCTTAAAAATCTGGATAACAAAATATTCAAATATTTGTAAATTAGCCTAGATAACTCGATTTTTGGATTAGATAACACAATATTTCTTGAAACGGGATTTAAGTAGTTCAATTGTCTAGCAAATTATTTAAACTAGACTACTCTATCTAGATAACTTATCAAGTTATAGACTTTCAAACTGTAGCTTTGTTGAAACTCGTTTGGATTCAATTTGTTCAAAACCAATTCATTTTGCTAGATGGAAAATCGCTTGTAACAGACTTACTACTTAGTCCAGGATTAAGCTAAATACAGTTTCGGAAATCCAATTAAATTCTGTAAAAGAAAATATGAACTAGCTTAGTGTATTTAGTAAACTAATTAAGTTAGAGCATTAAAAGTCTAGATAACAAAATATTCAAATATATTTAAATTAGCTTAGATAACTCGATTATTGGATTAGATAACACAATATATCTTGAAACTGGATTTAAATAGTTCAATTCTCTAGAAAATTATCTAAACTAGACTACTCTATCTAGATAACTTCTCAAGTTATAGGCTTTAAAACCCTAGCTTTGTTGAAACTCGTTTGGATTCAATTTGTACAAAACCAATTTATTTGGCTAGATGGAAAATCGCATATAGCAGAATTAATACTTAGCCCATAATTAAGCTAGATACAGTTTTGGAAAGCCAATTAAATTCTCTAAAAGAAAATATGAACTAGGTTAGTGTATTTAGTAAACTAGTTAAGTTAGAGCCTTAAAAATCTAGATAACAAAATATTCAAATATTTGTAAATTAGCTGAGATAACTCGATTATTGGATTAGATAACACAATATATTGACACTGGATTTAAGTAGTTCAATTGTCTAACCAATTATCGAAACAAGACTACTCTATCTAGATAACTTCTCAAGTTATAGTCTTTCTAACACTAGCTTTGTTGAAACTCGTTTCGATTCAATTTGGACAAAACCAATTCATTTGGCTAGATGTAAAATCACATGTAGCAGACTTAATACTTAGTCTAGGATTAGGTTAAATACAGTTTTGGAAAGCCAATTAAATTCTGCAAAAGAAAATATGGACAAGATTAGTGTGTTTAGTAAACTAGCAAAGTTGGAGTCTTACAAATCTAGATAACAAAATGTTCAAATAGTTGTAAATTAGCTTAGATAACTCGGTAATTTGACTAGATAACACAATATATCTTGAAACTGGATTTAACTAGTGCAATTGTCTAAACTAGACTATTCTATCTAGATAACTTCTAAAGTTATAGACTTTCTAACTCTAGCTTTGTTGAAACTAGTTTTGATTCAATTTGAAAAAAAACTGATTCATTTGGCTAGGTGGAAAATCGGCTGTAGTAGACTTAATACTTAGTCCAGGATTAAGCTATATACAGTCTTGGAAAGCCAATTTAATTCTGCAAAAGAAAATATGGACTAGGTTAGTGTATTTAGTAAACTAGTTAAGTTAAAGAATTACGAATCTGGATAACAAAATATTCAAATAGTTGTAAATTAGCTTAGATAACTCGGTTACTGAACTAGATAACACAATTTATCTTGAATCTGGATTTAACTAGTTAAATTATTTAACAAATTATCTAAACTAGACTACTCTATCTAGATAACCTCTCAAGTTATAGACTTTTAAACTCTAGCTTTGTTGCAACTCGTTTCGATTCAATTTGGACAAATCTAATTCATTTGGCTGGATGGAAAATCGCATGTAGCAGACTTAATACTTATTCTAAGATTAACCTAAAGATAGTTTTGGAAAGTCAATTAAATTCTGTAAAAGAAACTATGGACTAGATTAGCGTATTTAGTAAACTAGCTAAGTTAAAGTCTTACGAATCTAGATATCAACATATTCAAATAGTTGTAAATTAGCTTAGATAACTCGGTTATTGGAATAGACAAGACAATATATCTTGAAACTGGACTTAACTAGATAAATTGTCTAACCAATCATCTAAGCTAGACTACTCTACCTAGATAACTTCTCAAGTTATAGGCTTTCAAACTTTAGCTGAAACTCGTTTGGATTCAATTTGTACAAAACCAATTCATTTGGCTAGGTGGAAAATCGAATGTAACAGACTTAATACTAAGTCCAGGATTAAGCTATAATATACAGTATTGGAAAGCCAATTAAATTCTGTAAAAGAAAATATGGACTAGATTAGCATATTTAGTTAAATAGTTAAGTTAGAGTCTTTGGAATCTAGATAACAAAATATTCAAATATTTGTAAATTAGCTTAGATAACTGGGTTACTTAAGTAGATAACACAATATATCTTGGAACTGGCTTTAACTAATTCAATTGTCTAAAAAATTGTCTAAACTAGACTACTCTATCTAGATAACTTCTCAAGTTATAGGCTTTCAAACTCTAGCTTTGTTGAAGCTCGTTTGCATTCAATTTGGACAAAACCAATTCATTTTGGCTGGATGGAAAATCGCATGTAGCAGACTTAATACTTAGTCCATGGTTAAGCTAAATACAGTTTTGCGAAGCCAATTAAATTCTGTAAAAGAAAATATTGTCTAGATTAGTGTATTTAGTAAACTAGCTAAGTTGTAGCCTTACAAATTTAGATAACAAAATATTCAAATCGTTGTAAATTAGCTTAGGTAACTCGGTTAGTCGACTAGATAACACAATTTATTTTGATACTAGATTTAACCTTCAACTGTCTAACCAATTATCTAAACTAGATTATTACTCTATTTAGATAACTTCTCAAGATATAGACTTTCTAACACTAGCTTTGTTGAAACTCGTTTCGATTCAATTTGGACAAAACCAATTCATTTGGCTAAATGGATAATCGCATGTAGCAGACTTAATACTTAGTCCACGATTAAGCTAAATACAGTTTTGGAAAACCAATAAAATTCTGAACAAGAAGCTTTAGTAAGTTAGACATACAAGTTTAGTCCAGTGGAGCCTCGTCTATAATTATCTCCCTGTGGACGAATTGTCTGTATCTAGAGTAATTTCGATGGAAAGCCCGTGCGGCAATCTGAATGTGGTAAACAGACCGAGTGTACTAAAGCACAAAGCGCGCGTAATGAAAATGAGATTGAAAATTGGCCGAGGACGAGATTGGTCTCGTGGAGCGCGCTCGCGGTCCGCCCTTATCTAATTGCCTTAATCAAATCGAGTTTCGAATTTTGCGCCGAATAAACAAGCTCGTTTGCCTCCCGCAAGACAAACACGCCAATTAAACGTGTTTGTTCGGTCGCGATACTGATAAGTCATTACGTCTGTAATGGCTCGACAAGACAAAAGTTTTGGAATATGCAAACTAGAAGCAGCTTTTAAGACAAGCTAGAAATTTGTCTGTTTGTAATCTTTGACCTAAACTGGAATTGCAATTAAATCTGTCTATCTGTAACTGGTGAACGTAGTCTAATCCTGTTGGACTAAGTTTTGTCTTCTCCATCCAGACCGAACGAGTCGATAAAGTATTAAACTAAGCCCTCTAGATTAAAATGTAGTGAGCGCGCGTCCGGTGATAAACAACCGCCTGGGTAGTAACAATAGTTAGTTTTAGTGATCTAGTGGGCAATATTTTACCAAATTAATAATTATTAATTAATTATTCGGGCATCGGGCCTCGTTCAATATTTGCCTGGGATGTGGGGCGGCTCCATTCAGCCTATTCATGTTAATATTTGAATGGGCCTATTTCTTGGCCTGATAGATTGTCCTAATTAATATTAGATTATTTGCCGACTCGCTCCTCTACCCGACTAAATTCAGAAAAAGGCCGTGAAAGTCTCTGCTAAAACCAGGTGGAATAGAATAGATTAGATATAATAGATATACTAGACCGACTTAAATCCAGTTTGGAGATACATTATGTTATCTAGTCAACTCACCGAGTTATTTAATTTTCAAATATTTGAGAAACTGAAGACTGGTGAAACCGTGAAACGTGAAACCTTGAGGACTTTGTGATCTGAAAATTAGCGAATTTGCGAAAGCTGCAAACAATGCAAAATTACGATGTGAATCACGTGCGCGAAATTATGATCTAATATATCACCGGGCGGGATTAGTTTGCGGAATCAATGCGTTTTCGGCTGTCTGAAAACCGCAGAAACTCGCAAGTCTAAATCATCCGCAAATCGACTGCGAACGCCCGAATCCGCACAAAACAAATCCGACGTTATTGCCAAATCATTAACACAATAATCCGGCCATTTCGCTGACTAAACAATCAAGACTAAATAGCCATTATATACCTACATCACTAAATACAACATGATTTTTATATTTTTACTTTATATTAAAGTTAGTAATTAGTTTATAGACTAAACTAGTTCAAACTATTTCAGGCTTACATCAAGCAATAAATAGTTGTATTTGAAACAATTGCAACAACTAGTTGTGCTCCTAGAGATTATTGCAGTGTAAAGAGCGGTTCCAGGATGTTCGTGATTGTCACTTGGGTCCACTTGTCCACATGGTCCCATGGTCCACATGGGTCCACTTGTCAGGTTAATAATATGCCTGCTACGTCCCTCCAAAAAAAGCTAGTTTTGCTAGTTGAAAGTAATTGTGTTAGCTACTTCTAATTAGTTTTAGTCAAAAAACCTAGTTTAAACGTTGTTTCCAATGCAGTCGCATCCAATTTTATGTTAATCAATTTTGTGTCAGTCGCATATAATTTGAATTTAATCCTTATTGCAAAATATTTGGCGATTTGTTTTCGCTGTGGAAGAGATGAAGTGGGTAATTGGCGAATAAAATTAGCGCGGGGTTTGAGAAATTGGCGAATAAATGTCGCGCGACGCGACGGAGATTTCGCCGTTTTTTCTCCGCGGGCGTGCAAATTCCGGGGTCAATGGGCCGGGCGGGAATTCGCGAAATATGATGATACCCGTTCCGACGGACCGTTTCCCTATTTCGCGAATTTTCTGCGAAATTAGCGCGCCGATTTATCGTCCACCGCACGACAAATCGACAACAGGCCCCTCCGCTTTTTCGCAAAAAGTTTCGCTTTATTGCGGAATTCCTGTTTGCGAAAATATTCCAACGGATTAGACAGAGTAAACAGTCTAGCCAGATAGAGTTAGATAAGCGAATTTACAACTATTTAAATATTTTGTTATCTTGATTTGTATCGCTCTTAGCTAGTTAACTAAATACACTAATCTGGTCCATATTTTCTTTTACAGAATTTTAATGGGTTTCCCAAAATGTATTTAGCCTAATCCTGCACTAAGTACTAAGTTTGCTACAAGCGATTTTCCATCTAGCCAAATAAATTAGTTTTGTCCAAATTGAATACAAACGAGTTTTAACAATGCTAGAGTTTGAAAGTCTATAACTTGCGAAGTTATCTAGATAGAGTAGCCTAGTTGAAATAATTGCTTAGATAATTGAATTAGTTAAAACTAGTTGCAAGACATATTTCCCTCATGTGGAAGTCACCTTGTCGCGGTGTGAGGGCTTAGTTTCGCAACATACCGTTGGACGTCACGACTGGAACAACTCCGGTCGGGGCGTTCGGCGGAGGGCGAACAACCAAGAACTTCCAAACCCTTAATCCCAAGGTGTCATGCGACCCGTGCCAAAGGGACTGGTTCATGGCCAAGAGCAACGGGCCATCGCTTACGGAGCCCCTCTGATACCTGGCGACCTCAGAGAGTATCCAGCCTTACCACTATCAAGCGGGGCTCTGATGTGGTGGACCTTTAGTTCCCTTGCGACTCGTGGGATTTATATGAATTCCAAAAGTAAAAATAATCCATGTGTACGGGACCTAACCGACACAGAGAATAAGGAAGTCAGCCCGGATTCCCGGGAAGACGACCTTGACCTCACACTCGTAGACATGAGCAGTCCAGCCATGTCTACAGAGGCAGAGGTAGATGTTCTTGTAGGGACAGAGGAGGACTTGCCGCCTCCTGTCACAAAACAAGAATGACCAGCAGGCGCACCAAAATAGCCCAAGTGAACATCCATCATGCTAAAGCAGCTTCAGCTGTGATGGCTAGGATGTTCACCAAGCAGCACTTAGGGCTAGCGCTGCTTCAAGAACCCTGGAACTACGGAGGTAAGATCAGAGGCCTTAGCAACAGGGAATGTTAGTTGGTATGGGACAGCCGTGAGGTCTCCCCTAGAACTTGCATTATGGTAAGAAATGGCATAAATTACTTATGTCTTTCAAAATTTTTAACGCGGGATTTAGTACCGATTCAGGCCCTCATCAAGATCGAGGGTCTCGAAGTAGTGATCGCATCAGCATACTTCCTTGGCGATGGTAACAGCATACCACCCATTGAAGTACAAAAGCTGGTGGAACACTGTATTAGGAGAAGGCTGCCACTCATCCTGGGATGTGACGCGAACGCACACAATGAGATGTGGGGTAGCACGGACACTAATAAGAGGGGTGAGTACCTTTTAGAATACCTCATTAAAGAGAACTTAATTGTTTACAACGTTGGGAACACACCAACATTTGTCACTAAAGTCAGAAATGAGGTACTGGATATTACGGTAGGTAGCGCTAACGTAAGTAAACTAATTCAAAAGTGGAGGGTTTCAAGTGAGTCTTCAATGTCAGATCATAGGATCATAGAGTTTGAGCTGGAAGGTGCGAGTGAGGAAAACACCCCCATTCGAAACCCCAGACAAACTGTGTGGCCTATGTTTAGTTCCCAACTAAAAGAAAACCTAGAGCAGGTGACAGTGCGGGGTAGTATCAAACACTACACCGTGCTGGAGCAGGTTTTTTCAATCACCACGGCATTTGAATCCGGCTGCCCGGTAAAAACCGTGAAGGAGTATAAGGACGAAAAATGGTGGAACACAAATTTGTCTACATTAAGAGCAAAAGTACGTAGGCTTTTCAACAAAGCCAAGCAATACGGAAATTGGCTAGAATACTCTGAGGTGCTTACCACCTACAACAAAGAGATCAGAAGGGCAAAAAGGGAAAACTTTAGGACCTTCTGTGAAAACATAGAATCCACGCCGGTGGCAGCTAGACTGCACAAAGCACTAGCGAAGGATAGAATGGAAATGACAACCACTCTCAAGAAACCGGATGGGACCTTCACGGAGGATGAAGAGCAAAGAGCTCTCCTCCTACTCATTTTCCGGGATGTAGAGGATACAAGGAGACCGAGGGCTTGATGCAACCACGGAAACCAAGTCGGGCCGACTGGAAGAGGGCAACGTCCATCTGTACGGAAAACCGAATCAGATGGGCTATCGGCACTTTCCAGCCTTTTAAGGCCCCAGGTATGGACGGACTAGTTCCTGCCTTCCTACAAAAGGGAGAGAGAGAACTAATGCCGTATCTTCTAAATATCTTTAGAAGTAGCTTAGCGCTCGGATATATACCGGAGCTATGGAGAAGGGCTAAGGTGGTATTTATACCGAAGGTGGGGAAGAAAGAGACCACTCAACCGAAGTCATTTAGACCCATTAGTCTAACATCTTTTATGTTAAAGACAATGGAGAAGGTGATTGATAATTACCTTAGGATTATAGTGCTGGTAGGTACACCACTACACAGGAGTCAGCATGCTTACAGAGCAGGGAAATCTATAGAAACCGCCCTGTATCAGCTGACAAACGAAATAGAAGCAGCACTAGAGACAAAGGAAGTAGCGATATGTGCCTTCTTGGATATAGAGGGAGCTTTTCACAACACCTCACACGAGGCTGACAGGGCGGCCCTCGAAAGAAGGAATATCGACAGCACTATCTCAAAGTGGATGGGAGAAATGCTGAGAACTGGAACAGAGGAGACACAAGTGGGAAAAGACACCATTAAGATCTCCACAACTCGAGGGTGCCCACAGGGAGGTGTACTATCACCGCTAATGTGGAGCCTGGTAGTTGATGAACTACTGGTTAGGCTAAACGACCTAGACATCAAATGTAAAGGTTACGCCGATGACATAGTCATAATGGCTAGAGGGAACGCTCTGTGAAATTGTTCAGAGAGGCCTCAATGTAACTAGTAGATGGTGTCAAATAGTGGGACTGAAACTCAACCCGAGCAAAACCACGGTGATACCATTTACTAGAAGGAGAAAACTAGACTGCCTACATCCCATTCTTATAGATGGGAAGGCAGTAGAATACCAACAGGAGATAAGGTATCTGGGTATCACACTAGATAGCAAACTCCTATGGAATAGACACGCTGAGGCAGTGGTAGGTAAAGCCAAACGCGCCCTAATGGTGTGCAGAAATCTGGCAGGAAAAACGTGGGGTTGTAACCCCACTATCCGGCGATGGATGTACACAATGATAGTGAGACCTGCAATCACTTATGGGGCAGTTGCGTGGGGAAGTAGAATCAAGCTGGCCTCTATGAGGAAACAGCTTGAGAAGATTCAAAGACTGGCGTGTGTCTGCATCACGGGGGCGATGGGGTCGTGTCCGACAGCAGCATTGGAGCTGCTGCTGGATCTGACTCCGCTGCACCTTTTTGTGGAGAGCGCCGCCAGATCGGCGATCGTAAGATTCAGCAAGGAAGGAGTGGGCAGAGGTAAAATAATCGGGAGCAGAGACCGAAACAGCCTCGCTGCCAAGATCCCCTGGCTGGAAGTACCAAAAGACGAAATGGTATGCAAATACCACTTCGAGAAAAACTACACAGCAATGTGTAGTAGTAAAGCCGATTGGAGCGACGAATCCTCAGCATACCACATAGAGCAAAATGCCGTCAAGTGGTATACAGATGGTTCGAAGACAAAGGAAGACACTGGTGCAGGAGTGTTTGGACCTCGTACCAGATACTTCGAATCCATAGGAACATCCCCAAGTATCTTCCAAGCAGAGGTACACGCAATCGAAAGATGTGCACAGTTTAACCTCGAGAGGAATTACCGCAAAAAACGAATTGCTATCCTGTCAGATAGCCAAGCAGCCATGAAGGCCATTAGCTCATACACCATCAGATCCAAACTGGTATGGGACTGTGTGGGGAAGCTGAACCCCTAGACTAAACGGACTAGAGGACTACATAGACTAGGCAGACCAGACAGACTAGACGAATGAGTATTGGTTTTCCTAAATAACTTGTTGAGTGTATTAGGAAATGTGATTGGTAAAGGGAGGAATGTCGCAGGTTTTCCTTTGATTTTTTTCCCGAGAAAATTTGGGATAAAAATCCGATGAATAATCGTGGCAGGATTCCGCGGCGGGCGAGATCAAAGGGAGAGTTGGGCCTGTGTGTGCGTGTGTCGCCAAGATGAAAATAATGAAATAAGGGAGGAAAATAAACACAGACCGAGGGTGTTTTCGTTGGAAAATCGAGTTTGTTAAATCAAGGTTTTTTCTTGTGAAGTTTAGTCCGCAGCGCGGTTTCCAGATTAGCCGAGTCGACAGGATTTGGTGGAGTGCTAGGCAATTAAATTATCTAACAACTAGTGATAACCGGAAGTCGCTATCTAGTTTAATAGCTGAGTTAGCTAAATACAAATCTTAGGCAATTTTCCAAAATCGCTGAATTTTTATAAATGTAAACCAATGGAAGATTGAAATTTAGTCCGCAGCTCGCTTTGTAGACTAGGCGAGTCGACAAGATTTGGTTGCGCTTTAGCTAATTAAGTCTAACTAATATTAAATCTAACAAGTAGTGAAAACCAGTATTCGCTATCTAGTTCACTAGCTGAGTTATCTAGATCTAAATCTTAGACAATTTTCCTGAATCGTTGAGTTTTTATAAATGTAAACTAATGGAAGATTGAAGTTTAGTCCACAGCTCGGTTTCTAGACTAGGCGAGTCGACAAGATTTGTTGGCGCCTTAGGCAATTAATTTATCTAACAAATAGTGAAAACCGGAAGTCGCTAGCTAGTTTACTAGCTGAGTTATCTAGATCTAAATCTTAGGCAATTTTCCTAAATCCCTGATTTTTTATAAATCTAAACCAATGCAAGATTGCTACTATCAAGTTTTAGTCTATAACTCAGCTTGTAGACTACTTACACCAAACGACATTTTGTAGAAGTTGAGTTAACTAAATACTCTAGCATATATTAAAACCTAAACATTGTTACCTAGTTTAAAACCTCTCGTATCTAGTTTCAAATCTTAGGCAATTTTCCTGATAGGTGGTACATAGGTATACATAGGTACGTAGGTCATTTCAGTAGGGAAAGAAAGTTTCTTCTATTCCCAACGCCACCACATAACCGTGGGGCGTGGGGTTACATAGACCTCACACCTCCTTTAGCATGGGGTTACATATACCTCACACCCCCTTTATTGTGAAATTACATAGTCCTTACACCCCCTTTAGCGTGGGGTTGCATAGACCTCACACCCCTTTTCGCGTGGGGTTACATAGACCTCACACCCCTTTTCGCGTGGGGTTACATAGACCTCACACCTCCTTTAGCATGGGGTTACATATACCTCACACCCCCTTTATTGTGAGATTACATAGTCCTCACACACCCTTTAGCGTGGGGTTGCATAGACCTCACACCCCTTTTCGCGTGGGGTTACATAGACCTCACACCCCTTTCGCGTGGGGTTACATAGACCTCACACCTCCCGGTCATGTGGTGGCGGTGGGAATAGAAGGAACTATTTTTCCCTACTCATTTCAACTACAATTTCCATGAAGGCTTAGTCTATTACTCAGCTTGTAGACTACTTACAACAAACAACATTTTATAGAAATGGCGTTAACTAAATGCTCTAGCATATATTAAAAACTAGAAGTTGCTACCAAGTTTAATACCTCTCTCATCTAGTTCCAAATCTTAGGCAATTTTCCTGAACCGCAGGTCATTTCAACTACAAGTTAGTGCATCAAGGTTTAGTCTATTACTCAGCTTGTAGACTACTTACACCAAACAACATTTTGTAGAAGTGGAGTTAGCTAAATGCTCCAGCATATATTAATAACTAGAAGTTGCTGCCTAGTTTAATACCTCTCTCATCTAGTTCTAAATCTTGGGCAATTTTCCTGAAACGCAGGTCATTTCAACTACGATTTAGTCCATCAAGGTTTAGTCTATCACTCCGCTTGTAAGCTAGATATACAATAACAATAGCGAAAATTTTAGGCAACTAAATTATCTAGCAAACAGTGCAAACTAGAAGTTCTCATCTAGTTCTCTACACGAATTATCAAGTCTTGAATCTAAGACATTTTTACATTGAATAGAAAAATGCATTGCTTTTTTTAACAGTGAATTTTTCAATTCAATGTAAGTATGAATTATAGGTAGTATGTAGGTAGTAACAGTCGCAACCATCCTAAAGACATTTTCAACAAAGATTCGAAACTGTGGCTAGGTATCTAGTCGGGGAGATTAGATATCGATTAAAAGGCATCATCTTGACATAAGTCGCCTAAATTGTCTCCAAAATAGATAGAAAGCTATTCTATCGAGTTATCTAGACTTAAGACGCTTGAGTTGTCAGCGAAACATTGCCAATATATTAATATATAGTCTCTAAAACATTGTTAGTAGATTGAAAGCATTCCTAGTCGAGTTATCTAGTCTTAAATCACTTGGAATGTCGCCGAAAAATTGCCAATAGATGGAGGGAATATGAAAGCTTCGGGCAAATAATAAGGTTATACGTCAAAAAGTTCGGGCAAAAAATGGCTGAAATTGACACATGTGCACAAAAAAATTTCAAATATGAAAAGGTCTATTAAAAAGATTATTGTTGCATTGTTAATATATTCAAAGCCTATCCTAGGCGAGTTATCTAGACTTAAGTCGCTTAAATCGTCGCGGAAAGATTGCTAATAGATTAATAGCTTCTTCTTAATTAAAACCTGCTTCGGGTTTCTTCCCTCTCCGGCCCTGATTAATCGCCCTCCCCGAGTTTATGCCACGGCAGATGGACGACGTCCTGATAAATTCAGGTCAGATTCACTCGGGTCAATCCGACAGGTCACAACGCTTTGTATTACACAACGTCATTATATAACCAACACATACAAACTAACTGACACACCTTAACTACACTAGATACAATTTAAAACGCTTGTCTGTGTAGACTAAACATGTCTAGATTGTCTTATCTGTCTAATCTTGCATGTCCAGTCTTGTATAGTCTAGTCTGTCTGGTCCAGTCTGTCTAGTTTTGTCTGCCTTGTTTGTCTGGTCTGTCTGGTCTGCTTGGTCTGTCTGGTCTGCCTGGTCTGTCTGGTCTATCTGGTCTGTCTGGTCTGTCTGGTCTGTTTGGTATGTCTGGTCTGTCTCGTCTGTCTGATCTGTCTGGTCTGTCTCGTCCGTCTAGTCTATCTAGTCTGTCTGTCTGTCTGTCTGTCTGTCTGTCTGCCTGTCTGTCTAGTCTGTCTGTCTGACTAGTCTGCTTGCCTGTCTGTCTGTCTAGTCTGTCTATCTAGTCTCGTATGTCTAGTCTCGTTTGTCTAGTCTTGTCTGTTTAGCCTTGTCTATCTAGTTTTGTCTGTCTATTCTTGTCCATTTAGTCTTGTCTGTCTAGTCTTGTCGGACTAGTCTTGTCTGACTAATCTTGTCTATCAAGTCTAGTCTTATCTGTCGAGTCTTGTTTGTCTAATAATGTGTGTATAGTCTTATTTATGTTGTTTTGTATGATGAAGTTTAATAGTGAATGTAGTTTGTTTGTAGGGGTTGAACAAGAGGTAGTAACTAGTAATTAAGTGTGGGTAGGGGTGAGATCTTGGGGTGAAAATCCGGTGAACAAATAGAACAAGTTCGCGAAATATTTGCGCAGCAAGTTTGCACGGTTTTTCGGAAACTTTGCGGATTACGGCCCGTCGACTGTTAATCACGGTCCATCTGGACTAGCGCGGACTGGATTCCGCCAGGCGAAAGTCCGTCCGTCCGCCTGTCTGCAATTCGCAACAAAAAAAAGCAATATACATAGAATTTGTTTAGGTTTTTGCAAAAATCGGGTCGTCTGTCTTCGTTGCTTTGTGGTCCTCAGTCTCGCAATTTGTGCGAAACTCGGCGTTGAACTGCAAGAGAGCACTTGAATGCAAAAAAAAACGCAAACTTAAAACCGAAATCGCGAACTTCTTGTGCAAAAAAATAACGTCATTATTTTTGCACATCCGACCATCGACTTCTTAACAATTTTGCAAACAAACGTCGTTTGTGCAAAACTAGATAGACTAGACAAGTCTAGACAAAGAGGATTTTAAAAGATTAAAAGAAGACAAACAAGACTAGACAGACAAGACTAGATATACAAGACTAGACAGACAAGACTAGACAGACAAGACTAGACAGACAAGTCTAGACAGACAAGACTAGACAGACAAGACTAGACAGACAAGACTAGACAGACAAGACTAGACAGACAAGACTAGACAGACAAGACTAGACAGACAAGACTAGACAGACAAGACTAGACAGACAAGACTAGACAGACAAGACTAGACAGACAAGACTAGACAGACAAGACTAGACAGACAAGACTAGACAGACAAGACTAGACAGACAAGACTAGACAGACAAGACTAGACAGACAAGACTAGACAGACAAGACTAGACAGACAAGACTAGACAGACAAGACTAGACAGACAAGACTAGACAGACAAGACTAGACAGACAAGACTAGACAGACAAGACTAGACAGACAAGACTAGACAGACAAGACTAGACAGACAAGACTAGACAGACAAGACTAGACAGACAAGACTAGACAGACAAGACTAGACAGACAAGACTAGACAGACAAGACTAGACAGACAAGACTAGACAGACAAGACTAGACAGACAAGACTAGACAGACAAGACTAGACAGACAAGACTAGACAGACAAGACTAGACAGACAAGACTAGACAGACAAGACTAGACAGACAAGACTAGACAGACAAGACTAGACAGACAGACTAGACAGACAAGACTAGACAGACAAGACTAGACAGACAAGACTAGACAGACAAGACTAGACAGACAAGACTAGACAGACAAGACTACACAGACAAGACTTAACTAACAAGAGCAATGCAAACAAAAGCCAACTATCCTATTGTGTTTGCAGAATGATGTGAAGTGCGCTAGTTGGCATCGATCGAATGCACAGAGATCATAAGTAGTGTTTCTAGTTTCGTTGTTGGGGATGACGATTCAGGGCCGGATGGTTTTGGCGGAATTAGCATCGGGGAATCGCGAACAGAGTTCGTTACACGTCCGGAAACTACGCAACAATGTCGGGCATGCGAGATATTCGCGGCCGCCCCAACCCCCGCGCTTCCAATTATTCATAAATTGAGAGCGCTAACACTGGTTTAGGTTTGGCGTTTGTTTTCGAATTAGCTCCGCGTGGAGCAGTTTAGACCTAGTCTGAGGCAGATTTCACAAAGACTGCTAAATGGGGAGAGTTTAGGTTTGGCGTTTGTTTTACGAAGAACGTTCGCGCTGAGCAGTTTAGACTTAGTCTGAGTCAGGTGTCACAAAGACTGCTAAATGGAGAGATAATCTAAATCTAGGTGACTAGTCTAGTCTGCCTGGAGACTTCCACACTGCCAGACACGTATGGTGTGCATTAAGCATTTCCCCTCTAATACTGAAGAAAAGGTGACTAGTCCAGCTTTCAAGTCTGGACTTGGTCTATTAGTAAATAGTATGTGGATATTAAGCAAACAAAGACCTAAGAATTTTTTTTTTAGTTTTAATTTAGTTTATCTATATCGTGAGAACTAGACTATTTACAAGAACAAATCTAGTCTTAATTTCTTGGTTGGCTATCTTAGATTATACGCAGCTTAAAAAAACTTAAGTTTTGTCTGTTTGTCTGTCTGTAATCCAAGTTTTAACGAAGCATTTCCTTGTCTGAATTGAACTAGCAGAAAGTTTCTATATCTTGAGAAATAAGATTGCTACAAGTCTAGGTTTAGTCGTAACTGGTTAGTAGGCTATCTTAGAAGACGTTGCAAACTTTGAAACGTCAACAACTAGTCTAGATTGGCTCATGCATCCATAGGAAGTTAATCTTCTTTGAGCAAATCGTGCCAAACACGAGGATTATTTTGTCTGTCTATATCTGGAGAACTAGACTAGCTACAAGACTAAATCTATTTTTAGCTTGTTAGTCAACTATCGTAGAACATATTGCGTTTAAAAAACGTAAAGTTGCTTATGTTAGTCTGTCTGTAATTGAAGTTTTTCAAAACCACTAAACACCTAGTCGACAGGAAAGTCTTCTCCGGTCGATATCTAGCAAACTAGTCCAACTATACGCACTCGCCTCCTTCACAAAACCCCGCGGACACAAAGCCCGCCGTGCAACTTCATTGTGCGCTGTCCGTCTGTCCGCAACAAAGCCTCATTGTAGGCAATTATACGGGCCGAGTTTTAGTAATGAGGGTGCGTGTAGGTCGCTAGATTTCTAGTTAAGGGTACGCATTAAATCCCTTTCACAAAGAGCGTCGCCGTTCAATGGAACTAGACTACTACAATATTTTGATTAATTGCAGCGAAAAATGCAAATTGATAACGAGATAAACGAGTTGAGGCGGCTGCGGTGACAATTCGAGAGCAAGACCAAGGCCCAGTAAATTATGTCAATTCATAGATAAGTCGAGTGAGATTTTGCGTTTAACAACACAGGGATAACTTTGAACAACTTGTGTAAAGTGAATTCCATGAAAATGTGTTAATTAATCTTTCAATTAATATGCTTAATCGCCATTTAAAAAATAACAACAAGAAATATAAAACACTAATATCTCTCCTTATTAAACAACTTTTTAAGACATTTTTACATTATTGGCAAAAACCTAAATGAAATGCAATTAACGGGCTTAGTAAGGCTCGAACTAGAGTAGATTATATATTGGGGCTAGAGCAATGTTATTGATTACTAGATTCGTCTGTACTAATCTTGTACAATGAATCTAGTCAACTAATTTAAAAACTGATAAAGTCTGATCAAAGTCAACCCTACACGCTAGCTAATATATTCGGGAGGGCCCCGGAATTGTGGACAGAGGGACAGAGGGACAGGGGGCCCCTGTTACACCTTGGCACACAGAAGATATTTCGGCCCCCCCTCGAATATATTAGCTAGTGTGTAGGGTTGATTTTGATCAGTCTGTAAATTGAAGTTTTTTTTTTGCTAGGCAACTAAATCTAGTCAACTAAATCTACTCGTCTAAAACTAGTCAACTATGTCTACTTGAATAAATTTAGTCGACTAAAGCTAGACAACTAAATCTTGTAGACTAAATCTAGTCAATTTAGTCGACAAGACTAAAATGAACTAAATCTAGACAACTAACTCTAGTCAACTCAATCTAGACAACTAAATTTAGTCAATTAAATCAAGTTATCTAAATCTAGGCGACTAAATCTAATCAACTAAATCTATTTAACTAAATCTAGTCAACTAAATCTAGACAACTAAATTTAGTCGACTAAATCTAGACAAGACCTTTTCATAGTTGAAATTTTGTTGTGCGCATGTGTCAATTGCCGCCATGTTATACGTCAAAAAGTGCCCGAACTTTTTGACGTATAACTGACGCCGTTCAAATTTAGCGGATACGCATGCGCTTAAATATCAGTAAAATGGTCTATTAAGTCTAGTCGACTGAATCCAGTTGACTAAAGCTAGTCAACTAAATCTAGTCTAGTAAATCTTGTCGTCTAAATCTGGTCAATTTAGTCGACGAGACTAAAGTAAACTAACTATAGACAACTAAATCTAGTCAACAACATCAAGACAACTAACGTTAGTCGACTAAATCTAGTAATCTAAATCTAGTAGAATAAATCTAATCAACTAAATCTAGTCGACTAAATCTAGTCAACTAAATCTTGTCGACTAAATCTAGTCAACTTAATCTAGTAAACTAAGTCTAGTCATCTAGCTCTAGTCGATTGAATCTAATCGACTAAAGCTAGTCAACTAAATCTAGTCAACTAAATCTAGTCAACTAAATCTAGTCAACTAAATCTAGTCTAGTAAAGTTTGTCGACTAAATCTAGTCAACTAAATCTAGTAAATTAAGTCTAGTCAACTAAATCTAACCAACTAAATCTAGTCAACTAAATCTAGTCAACTAAATCTAGTCAATTAAATCTAGTCAACCAAATCTAGTCAACTAAATCTAGTCAATTAAATCTAGTCAACTAAATCTAGTCAATTAAATCTAGTCAACTAAATCTAGTCAACTAAATCCAGTCTAGTAAAGTTTGTCGACTAAATCTAATCAACTAAATTTAGTAAACTAAGTCTAGTCATCTAGGTCTAGTCGACTAAAGTTAGTCAACTATATCTAGTCTAGTAAATCTTGTCGACTAAATCAAGTCAACCAAATCTAGTAAACTAAGTCTAGACAACTAAATCTAGTCAACTAAATCTAGACAACTAAAGTTAGTCGATTAAATCTGGTCAACTAAATCTAGTCTAGTAAATCTTGTCGACTAAATCTAGTCAACTTAATCTAGTAAACTAAGTCTAGTCATCTAGCTCTAGTCGACTGAATCTAATCGACTAAAGCTAGTCAACTAAATCTAGTCAACTAAATCTAGTCAATTAAATCTAGTCAACTAAATCTAGTCTAGTAAAGTTTGTCGACTAAATCTAGTCAACTAAATCTAGTAAATTAAGTCTAGTCAACTAAATCTAACCAACTAAATCTAGTCAACTAAATCTAGTCAACTAAATCTAGTCAATTAAATCTAGTCAACCAAATCTAGTCAACTAAATCTAGTCAATTAAATCTAGTCAACTAAATCTAGTCAATTAAATCTAGTCAACTAAATCTAGTCAACTAAATCTCGTCTAGTAAAGTTTGTCGACTAAATCTAGTCAACTAAATCTAGTAAATTAAGTCTAGTCAACTAAATCTAGTCAACTAAATCTAGTCAACTAAATCTAGTCAACAAAATCTAGTCTAGTAAAGTTTTTCGACTAAATCTAGTCAACTAAATCTAGTAAATTAAGTCTAGTCAACTAAATCTAACCAACTAAATCTAGTCAACTAAATCTAGTCAACTAAATCTAGTCAACTAAATCTAGTCAACTAAATCTAGTCAATTAAATCTAGTCAACTAAATCTAGTCAACTAAATCTAGTCTAGTAAAGTTTGTCGACTAAATCTAGTCAACTAAATCTAGTAAATTAAGTCTAGTCAACTAAAACTAGTAAACTAAATCTAGTCAACTAAATCTAGTCAATTAAATCTAGTCAACTAAATCTAGTCAACTAAATCTAGTCAATTAAATCTAGTCAACTAAATCTAGTCAACTAAATCTAGTCAATTAAATCTAGTCAACTAAATCTAGTCAACTAAATCTAGTAAATTAAGTCTAGTCAACTAAATCTAGTCAACTAAATCTAGTCAAGTAAATCTAGTCTAGTAAAGTTTGTCGACTAAATCTAGTCAACCAAATCTAGTAAATTAAGTCTAGTCAAATAAATCTAGTCAACTAAAACCAGTCTAGTAAAGTTTGTCGACTAAATCTAGTTAACTAAATCTAGTAAATTAAGTCTAGACAACTAAATCTAGTCAACTAAAACTAGTCTAGTAAAGTTTGTCGACTAAATCTAGTTAACTAAATCTAGTAAATTAAGTCTAGTCAACTAAATCTAGTCAACTAAATCTAGTCTAGTAAAGTTGGTCGACTAAATCTAGTCAACTAAATCTAGTAAATTAAGTCTAGTCAACTAAATCTAGTCAACTAAAACCAGTCTAGTAAAGTTTGTCGGCTAAATCTAGTTAACTAAATCTAGTAAATTAAGTCTAGGCAACTAAATCTAGTCAACTAAATCTAGACAACTAAAGTTAGTCGATTAAATCTAGTCAACTAAATCTAGTCGATTATATCTAGTCAACTAGGTCTAGTCTACCAAATCTAGAACTAAATCTATTCAACTAAATCTAGTCAACAAAATAAGTCTAATTCTCGGTTGTCACTTGTTTCTTTCTCAGCGGGTGATAATTCTCGTCGCTTTTTGCGCGTGGATGTAGTGCAACTAGTTTTTGTAGTGCGGATTAAATTGGCTTTCGGGGATGCGGGGCGGTTTCAATTAGCCGGGCGATGAAGACAAAAACGCGACGATTAATTCAAAGGTTTGGGGATTTTGGTTTTTCGGCCGGTTGGCGGCCCTGCGATTAATAAAAAGCGACGGGTTTTTTGCGCACGGTGATGAAATCTGGGGATTTTGGTTCTTGTCGTGTGGAGCTGTTGGCAGCCGTGACTATTCGTTTCGTTTTATGAGAGCGGATAATAAAATGAAATCTGGGGATTTTGGTTCTTGCCGAGTTGAGTTGTTGGCAGCCGTGTCTATTCGTTTTGTTATATGAGAGCGGGTAAGATAATGAAATGTGGAGATTTTGGTTCTGGTCTTTTTTTTATGGTGGTTTGGGGAAGCTCTACCAGCCTGCGTGTGAGGCTGTCATTCACTAAACCCCCTTTTCCACTTGGCTTTAGTATGCGCCACCCCGGTATCGCTCGCTCTTTCCTTTAGGGTGGGCAGCTCCAGGACGCTTTACAGCCGCCCTAATTTTAACATTTCATCAGAGATGTATCATTCGTGTTTTAATCAATTGTCTCTGGTTAGCATTTCTCTTCTCTCGCTTTTTGGGACATTATGTTTATCAGCATGTTGGTGGCTATAGTCCAGACCTCTTCGTGAGTAGGTTCGTAACTTTCGGGATGTTTCTGCTTGTAAAGACAATGCCGCTAGTGGCTTTTACGCGTTGTCTTTCTGCGTCCCATCTGGGGCAGTGGAACAAAGTGTGTTCGGGCGCATACATTTCTTCGGAGCAGTACCAGCACGCGGTATTTTGCCTCTTTCCTCTTTGTCATGGCTTGGGTTATGTAGTGGTCTACCTCGCCCCAAGGTTTCTCGCACCATGCTCTAACACAGGGCTTCTTAAACTTTTTTCATTCGCGACCTCATTTACGATTGTGATTTTTTTCGCGACCCCATTTTTTTATCGTGACTTATTGATAACAGGTAACAATATAATTTTAGAATTTGTTTAGATACATACAAAAATTAAAAATTGCACATAAAGTTGTAAAAATGTAATTATTATAGTTTCGAAAATTATATGCCTATTTTTCATGAAAACAGCATTGTTCGCATAATGATATATATTCCTAGTCTTAGACCTTTCGAATACATTCGAGCGCAGACATTAAGTGTTTAAATATATAAATATTAAAGGAAAATTAGTTTTTTAATGAGACGAATGTGCTTGTTTTTTACTGCATAACAAGCTAAATCTTGGGGTAATATTTGACATTGCTGGACGTAAAATCTCTTCAACATTTTTTAGCCAGGAACGGTATTGGTATTTGATGTATGTTAAAGCTGAAAAAGTAATTTCACATAAATATGTGGTGTTGAAAGGCAAAAGAATATTTAATGCCATATCAGAGATTGTGGGAAATTCAGTTCTAGCTCCGATCCAGAATTCAGTTAAAGGCTTTTTAGAAAAGTCTAGTTTTAGGTTTGAGTCACTCGAAAGCTCAGCAAATTCTTCTTGCGCTTTATATGGCAGGTGATCAATCTCATCAATCACAATCAAAAATGGTTTGTGAATCCAAAATAACTTTATAAAATCAATATTGGATGCAAAATATTTACGAAACTGTGTTTCTAGCGATTTTAAGTGACCTATAATAATTTTTGCGATAAAAGTTTTGCAATGATTTTTCTCGGATATAAAATTGTCGATACTGGAAAACATTTCGAACGAATTCTTTTCTACCCTACTTTTCCAAATGTTGATATTTTTAATAAATAACTAACGGGTCTATGATCAGATTGCCGTTTTTGTTTAGTAGTACATCAGGTTGGCTGGTTTTGGTCCTTCCACACAGTTCTTTTATCATTTTGTGTATATTGAATAAATCATATTTGTTATCGAATTCTTCGACTTCTAGAAATTTACCATTCTCCTTTGGCTATATTCTTATTTTCTTTATGATGTCGTTGTTTATCCTTTGTAGGTACGCATATCATTGTCTTTGCATTGCCTACACAGACTCATCATGTCCAATATCTCCTGTGTCATCCATTCTTTGGCCCTTTTTCTTCTAGGTTTTTAGTTCTTCAGTCCCTACCTTTTTTTAGTGTCTTATTTATGTTCTGCCACTGTTTATCCACGTTGCTGGTCTGACAATGAGTGTTTTGGTTGATTCCTCTACCTCTTAGTTGTTTCATCTTGTTGTTTATGTCTCTTTTAACCTTTTCGCATCGTCGTCGTTGGGATTTCTTCGTTGCTGAAGATCCTTCCCTCATTGCAATCGCCGCCTCCGCTCATGGGCCTGTTGGTGGCTCCCGAGTCATCATATGTATTTTGTTGGTGAAGAAGGGGTGGAGATGGTTGATGGTGAATGCGGGTGACTGTGCACAGAGTATCAAGGGGGCTTGCACGTAATACCTCGCCTGCTGCTACAGGTACAGGCTCCGATTCTAGTGGCACAGATAGCTGAGACAACTAGTGAGAGTGAGTATCCTTAAGTACTGTCTTTGCTACTTGCCCCGCCTGCTGCTACAGGTACAGGCTCCGATTCTAGTGGTACAGATAGCTGAGACATCTAATGAGAGTGAGTACCCTTAAGTATTGTCTTTGCTACTTAAGGTACTCACTCTCACTAGTTGTCTCAGCTATCTGTGCCACTAGAATCGCAGCCTGTACCTGTAGCAGCAGACGGGGTATTACGTGCAAGCCCCCTTGTTACTCTTTGCACAGTCACCCTCATTCACCATCAACCATCTCCACCCCTTCTTCATCAACAAACTACATATGATGACCATCCGATCTCGCATCGGTCTCTGGAGCCACCAACAGGCTCATGATCGTCTATTTTATCATTCGAAGTAAATATATTACTATTTTTTCCTTGAAGAGACAAGTTTCTCTCCAATGGCACTACAGCCCGAAGCGAGCCCTGGCCTCCACCAAACGTTGTCTCCAGCGTTCCCTTTCCTCTGCCGCCGCCCGCCAGTTCCGCACCCCCAGCATCTCTCTCGCATCCCTTTTCACACTTTCCTCCCATCTCGCCCTTGGCCTGCCCGCTTTCCTTCTACCTTCCGGCACTCTGAGTATTTGTCTCGGCACTGCTGTTGGAGCCATCCGGCACACATGTCCCGCCCATCTTAGCCTGCTTAGTTTTATGTGGGATACCACATCTGGGCTTTTGTATAACTGATATAGCTCGAAGTTCATCCTAATTCTCCAGCCATCTTCGCTGTTAATTGCCCCATAAATTTTCCTCAGGATCTTTCGCTCAAAAATCTCCAGCATCTTTTCCGATTTCTGGGTCAGCGTCCATGCTTCGCTTCCATATGTGAGGAAAGGTCGTATGATTGCTTTATATATATTACACTTCGTTTGTCTGCTAGCTAGCTTCGAGTTAAGGATGGATTTAAGAGTGAAGTATGCCCTGTTGGCTTGCATGATTCTATGTTGTACTTCCACCCCTTCGTCGTTCTGATCCGTGACGGTTGATCCCAGATATTTAAAGTTGTTGACGACTTCTACAGTATACTCTCCCATATCCAGATTATTTACTGCGTGTGCTGGCGCTCCCGGTCTTACCATCATTACTTTTGTTTTATCCTTGTTTATTGACAGACCTATCTCCTTGGCTCTCTTCTCCATTTTACCGTAAGCATCTTTCATTGCCGTTAGCGATCTACCGATGATGTTTAGGTCGTCAGCATAGCCCAAAAGTTGCGTGGATTTATTGTATATGGTACCGTTGCATTCTATCTGAGCTTTCCTTATAGCTTTTTCGAGCGCGATGTTAAATAATATGGGTGATAGACTGTCTCCTTGTCTCAGACCTGTAATGGTTTCAAACTTGTGCGATGTCGTTTTTTGGATACCGACTTGGTTCCAAGTCTTTTTTAACATACAATTTACCAATTTAATGATCTTTTGTGGTATCTCGAATTCTTCAATTGTCTTCATGCGTGTTCTTCTATCGATAGTATCATACGCTTGTTTAAAGTCTACGAAGACCTGGTATGTGCTGATGTTCATTTCTAGTATGTCTTTTCTAGAATTTGTCTGAGGGTAAACATTTGATCAGTCGTCGGCTTTCTTTTCCGGAAACCTGTCTGATACTGTCCTATAATGCTCTCTGCGTACGGTTGGAGTCTTCGTCCGATTATCCATGACAGCACCTTGTAGGCCATGTTAAGAAGAGTTATACCACGATAGTTCTTGCTCTCCAGTTTGTTTCCTTTCTTGTAGATAGGGCATATCTTCCCCTCCCGCCATTCCTCGGGTATCTCTTCTGTCCTCCAGATTCTTCCTATCAGCTGATGTAAAGCACAGTTCAGAGCGTCTCCTCCCATTTTGATCATTTCAGATGTTATCATGTCCAGTCCCGGTGCTTTGTGGTTCTTTAGTGCCTTTATCGCCTCGCTTATTTCTCTTTGTGATGGTTCGTTATCTTCTCTCAGATCTCTTACTTCTGGTGTGTGAATTGGGTCGTCTTCAGCTGTTTGTCCGGTTAATTCCACTCGTAGTGAGGTATTCAGAAGTTCGTTAAAATATTCCGCCCATCTACCTACCACTTTACTTTCTTCAGCCAGTAAGGTGCACTCTTTACTGTTGATTATTGTTGCTCTGGGCTGAAATCCATTTCGCAGGTTGTTCACTATCTTGTAGCATTCTCTAATTTCGTGTTTCTCTTGGTGGTGCCCTATCTGTGCCACCTGGTCGTTAAAATGGGCCCGTTTCTTCTTCCGAAATAATTTGGATGCTTTCTTTCTTTGCTTGTTGTATTCAGCTTGTTTGGCTCTCGTGGGTCTCTGCAAATTCTCTGCCCTAGCTTTTTGTTGTTTCTCGCGTGCTTCTTCACACTCTGAATCGTACCATTGTTTTCGTTTTTTCCTATGGACTTTCCCGAGCGCCTCCTCTGCCGATTCCTTAATCCCCTTTGCAATTTCCGTCCATTGTTCTTCAATACTATGATTTTCCGTCAACACTCCTAGTTTTTCGGCGATCTTTTCTTCGTATCGTTGCCTTACCCTGGTTAAGTTCAGTTTTTCCACATCCCATTTTTCTATTCCGCTGTTTGCTGGCTTTTTCGAGTTGGCTAGCCTTTGTTTTAATTTAATCCTCACCAGGTAATGGTCCGAGTTGCAGTCTGCCCCTTTGCAGCTTCTGACGTCCTGTATGCTGGACAAGAGACAAGTTTAGATCGTTTAATTTCTCGAAAATATCTGATAGATAACATAGCTTAGATAGCTTGTATGAATGAAAATGACCTGTATTTTGAAAAAAAGTAGCAAGATCACATTTTTGTTCGGTTAAAAATATATAGATTTCGTCCTTTAATAACAATATTCTTCTTAAACATTGACCTCTTGATATCCATCTTATTTCTGCATGTAATAACAAATTTGTATAGTGGGAATCTGTATCCTTAAAAAGATTTGAAAATAAGCGGCTGTTAAGAGCTTTTAATAAAAATTATAATCTTAATAGCATCCTGAAGCACATCGTTCAATTCTGGTGCTATTTTTTGCCGTGAGGCCCTCCCGATGAATAAGGCAGTGAGTAAAAGTTATATGATCATAATGAGTAGGGCCCGGATTTATAAAAATAAAAATAAAATCCTTTATTGCCATAAGATCTACAAGCGGACATAGCAACGTCAAATAGGTTTAGGTTACAGAGAAGGGTTGTTTATCAGAAATTATATACAAATTAAAGTATAAATAAAATGTACAAGAAGGAATTAATCACAATTCAAAATTACATAAATATAGATATAAAATAAGCACCTAACACATATTTTCACAAACATAATACAGACACGTATATACATATAGATATATTGAGATTCATCTCTTAGCTGCTATTGAAATTGTAAAATACTTTTTTTTTCAAGTAGTCTGTGATTGAAGTTTTAAACTTTTTTGTGTGTACAATATTTCTAATTTCAATAGGAAGAGAGTGATAGGCTTTGATTGCTCTATACTGTGTTCCTTTTTCAAAAAAAGATGAGTTGTGATGTGGTATCCTGAGTTCATTTCTATATCTTGTATTGATTGTCATTTGGTTTGAATATGAATCACAGTTTCTTGTAAAAATATTATAGTGTTTTTTGGCAAATGTTACTAGTTGTAGAAGGTATAAAGATGGTACTGTTAAGATTTCTAAATTGACAAAGTGGGATTTACACGATGTTCCATATGGTAATTTCAACATAGCTCGAATAATTCTTTTTTGTGTTTTGAATATTTTTTCTGAGTGGGTGGAACTTCCCCAGAAGATGATGCCATACTGTATGATGGATTGTACATGGGCATAGTAATATATTTTGAGGCTATTTATTGATACCTGATCCTGTAGAGCTCGAATAACTCCACATAAAGAGCAGAGTCTAGAATTTAGAATATTTATGTGTGTTTCCCAACTGAGACTGCTTTCCATTGTCACCCCTAAGAATTTGATTTCATTTATTAGTGGAATGGATTTGGAGTTTAGCCTAACATAGATAGACTCTTGACTAAGTTGATATCTAGAGAATGATATAAGCCCTGTTTTCCCTGTATTAAGCTTAAGTCCATTTTTTGTACACCATGTTGACATGTTCTCTGCTATATCTGATAATCCCCCTGAAAGCTCTGCAAGCCCAGGAGTGGACATTATTACCGATGTATCATCTGCAAACTGATAGACCAGCCCTGGTCCCAAAGCCTCCGGGAGATCACCAACATATAGCAGGAAAAGAATTGGGCCTAGGATAGAGCCTTGTGGCACCCCTTGCGATATTTCATTTTTCTCTGAGAAAAATAATTTATTTTTTTGTGAAACACTTACTATTTGGGATCGTCTCGATAGATATCACTTTAAGAGATCATTACACTTTCCTCTGATTCCATATTCTTCTAGTTTGCTCAATAAAATACTGTGGTTTACCATATCGAAAGCCTTTGAAAGGTCAAAATACAAGCCACCTGTAACCTTATTTCCATCGATTTTGTCAAGGATTTCAGTTATTGCATTATATATTGCTAGTTCTGTTGACATGCCTTGTCTGAAGCCATATTGTTGTGGAGCAAGTACTTCAAATCGATTTAAAAATATCACAAGCCGCTTGTAAATGGCCCTCTCAAAAATCTTCGAAGGTGAAGGCAGAATAGAAACAGGCCTGTAATTATTGATGTCTGTTTTGGCACCTTTTTTGTATATGGGAATTACTCGAGCTATCTTCAGATTGTCTGGGAATATTCCTGAAGCCATACTTTCGTTTATCATGTCCACCAAAGGTTTGCTAATATATTTTCCTACTTTTTTCAGTATGAATGGAGGGATAGAGTCCACCCCGCTTGCAAATTTGGGCTGCAACTCATTTAAAATATTGTTGATTTCAGATTCTGTGACTGGATCTAGGAAAATAGTTTTATTATTGTGAGCTACCTTCGTACCCAGCAAATCATTGTTACAAGTTTTTTGTGTGAAATGATTGTTGAATTGTTTAGCAATTTCTTTGGGATCTGTTATAGCTCCAATATCTGTTTTTATTTCAATAGAGTTTTTGTTCACCAATTTTCCATTATTGAGATTTTTAAAGATATTCCAGACTGTTTTTGATTTATTTTGTGAGTGAGATATTTGACTATCGTTGACGGATTTTTTATAGTCTGACAGATACCTTCTGTAAGCACCCTTTTCTCGCTTATATTTAATATATACATTTTCGCATTATGTTTCAATGTAGAGTTCATCGAGATCTCGGATATAGAGAGAATAACGTTTTATTTCAGAATTTATCCAGTGGCATTTGTTATTTTTCGGTTTGGATATGGTTAATGAAAAACATATGTCGAAGTGGTAGTATAATATGTTGTAGAAATTATTATATTTACTATTTATATCACTTGCTTTATAAACATCATCCCAAGTTTCAGTTTCTAGTGCTGACATGAATCTCAATATATTTCTTTCTATGAAGAATCTTGTTCTACAGCTGCTTTGTTTGCTTGCTACTCCTGTAGTATACTCGATCTCAAAGATCTGACTAAAATGATCTGATATAACTGTTTTTAGTATGGTACAAGTTGATATTTCTTCGGGTACGTTTGTGAATACATTGTCAATCAGAGTTGAAGAGTGCTGTGAAATTCTAGTCGGTGAGTTTACTCTCGGAGTTATCCCAAACTGACTGAATAATTGTAATTACATTAATGACTCATTATCAGGTTTTGCAAAATTAACATTGAAATCTCCACAAACTGTGGTGAGTTCTGACCGACTAGTAATGAACTCTAAAATTTGAGACATATTGTTTAAAAAACAATTAAAATCTCCTGATGGAGATCTATATACACAAACTAAGTGACATATACATTTATTTAGTGCAAATTTACAGCTGGAGTATTCAAATGATTTTTCAACTTGCGCAACTGGTGTTTCTGCAGTACTAATTGTAATTTCTTTTGAGGCATATATTGCAGTACCTCCTCCTCGATATTCACTTCGATAGGACTAGCACACTAATTTATGATTACCAAGACTTATTTTTTCTATCTCATCACCCCTACACCAATGTTCAGTGACACAGAATACTTTTGGAGATATTTCGTCTAGAAGAACTTGTACTGATAGTATTTTGTTTTTGAGGCTTTGTAAATTAAGATGTAAAACTTTAGTGGTTTTCAAACTGTTTTCATTTTTGGGTACGATATTTGTGTCCACTGCTTGTTGTGTTAGAAAAAATTTTTTGATTTCAAAAATTCACCGTGGATTCTGAAGTCGAATCTTTTTATCCCTACTTTGTTTGGCCAGAAATTGGGATCATACATTTCATCTTTGCGATTTAGTGAAGCTGTAACTACAAACCTCTTTAATCTTCCTGGATCTGAAGGTAATTCTTGTACAGCAATTTCCTCGTTTTTAAAAGTGTCTTTTTTTACAATATAGTCCATTATCAATTTCTCAGACACATATGTCTTTACCCTATAAATATATAACCAGACCTTTCGATCTGCTCCCACAAATCCATTGGCATCTTCCTCGCTAACTTTACCTGTTCCTAGTCGACGCTTTGCAGATCTTTTCTGTTTTTGGTATTGAAACCCTTCATTTTCTCCTGCTTGTCTGTTGTTTTCCAGGTTAAAATCGTTTGATCGATCTTTTTTTCGAACCAATCACTTTCCCTTTGATTGTTTTCATTTTTTTCTTCACTGGTACAGCTTTGTTTATTTTTGGGGTTTGTTGTTTCACAATTTTTCCATCCTGCTATCTGTGAATGCTCTTCAACTTCTGACTGGAGTGATGTGAGGGGTGCCCCCTGGTTGTGAGTAGATGAACTCGTTGAGGCTAGATTTCCAATGTGGAGTGCTTTCGATCTTTGGTTTGCATCTTGAGAACTTGAACTTACTTTTTTTGCCTTCAGGGGCCTTTTTTGCTTCAGCCCATATTTTGTCTTAAAGGTATTTCGTGTTTTCTAATAGTAAGTTGTTGTTTACCATAAGGATGTTATTTTTCTCCCGAACTTCATGCAATAGTTGTTTGAGGTAATTATTTTCCAAAACTACTTGTTGCTTTTCCAACTCTTTCACTTGTTCCGAGTTGTCCCTGCTAACATGGGTGATTTTCTTTTCACAACACTCCATCTGGAGTTCACTGATTATTTTCAAGTTTGATAATCTTTTTGCGCAACTTTTATGAAATACACTGTTACAGTTTACACATACATAAACTGCAATATCTTTGGCACAACATTTCATTTTATTTTCGTTATCAGGAGGAGGGTCCGACAGAACTTCGTTACTCCCCGCCATCTTTTTGTATATGATATGTATATTTTGTATACATATCTATTTATGTATATATATTTATATATACATAATACATATATATACATAATATATTTTGTATATATGTTAATACGTATTTTTAATTCAAATTATTTTCGGTATTTATTTTGTTTTTTAAGCAAATTATGATATTTGGAAATAAAGATTACATTTTCGCGTTGAAAATGTCATAATTTGTGTGGAAAACAAAATAAGACCGAAAATAATTTGTATAAAAAGTATGTATTTACATATAAATCCGGGCCCTAATAATGAGTAGCTTGAAAAGATGATTTAAAACCAATATTTTGGCCCGTCATCGCTTTTGCACCATCCGTGCATACTCCGCAGCAATTTTTCCATTCTAACCCTTCATCTTTAAAAAAATCGTCAACTTTACAATATATGTCTTTCCCTTTAGTATGGTTTTTCAAAGGACGACAAAATAACAATTCTTCCTCGACGTTTTCTTTATAAACATACCTGACATATACTAACAACTGATTTCTGAATTCTGAAAACTGAACAACTTGTTTCGTCCAACTGAATTGAAAATTTTGGGCGTTCTTTAAGTTGCACTAATTGTAATAAGTTGCACTAATTGATCCTTGTTAATTTCAGAAATTCTATTCGCGACAGTGCCGTTTAAGATCAAACAAATAGGTTGTTTTATCATTACAATTTTTAAATGTAAAGCCAAATTGAAGAAAATACTCGAAGCCCGCCATTTTCAAACTCTCACAAATGAATATAAATATTTTACATAAAAATCTTGCGACCCCAAGATTTTACTACGCGACCCCATTTGGGGTCGCGACCCATAGTTTAAGAAGCCCTGCTCTAACATTTTTTAAGAACGTCTAGGTCCAGTCGTTGTACTTTTCCCACAGGTCTGCAATGGTGACATCAAATCTCCCCTTGCTTCATTTCTATTGGCCGTTCCTCTCCCGTGCAGTTGGCAGCGTTCGAGCACGAGTAGTTTTATAGGGGGGGTCCAGGCGATAGCCAGCACTGCCTCTGTAGAGACAGTTCTGTATACTGCCGTTATCCTTATAGCCATTCTTCTGTTTACTTTTTCTAGTTTGACAACATTGTGTTTATATTTTAGCGCGCTCGACCACACTGGGGCTCCATAGAGGATGATGGAGGAAACTACGGATGCTAGCATTCTTCGTTTATTTGTTGCAGGGTCCTTGACATTTAGCATTATCCTGGCGAGAACGTTGATGGTATTTGTGTCTTTTGTGCAGGTGTTCTTTATATGTTCGGTCATTCGTATATCCTTGTCTAGGTAGACACCCAGATATTTTAAAAAGTTTCTGGATTTTATTGTTTCCCCATTTATTTTTGTCTCCAGTCTGGTGAGTTTCCTGCGGCCTGCGAGAAGAACCATTTCTGTTTTTTCGGCTGCTAGTTTGATGCCCAATTCGTCGAATTGTTCCGTAATTGAGATTAAGGCGTGTTCTGCTTTCTCTTTTAAATCTTCGCTGCTCCTAGCGGACACGACTATCCGCGTCCGCGTATGCTACTGTGGTCACACTGCTTTCTATTTTTAGTCTCAGGATTCTATCATAGAAAACGTTCCACAGTGTTGTTCCAAGTACCGATCCTTGTGGTACCCCGCTGGATGTATTTATTTTTGTTCCCGCCTCCGTCACCGCGTATCTCTCTGTTAAGTAGGATTTAATTATGTTTAGGAAGTATTCGCTGATGTTTCTCGTTGCCAAAGCGTCAATTATGCCTTTCCAGGGTGCCGAGTTAAAGGCGTTTTTGATGTCCAGTGTTACCAGTGCACATACCTCTCTGTTCTTGGTTGCCTTCTGTTTAATTTCGTTGGCCTTTTCTAGAACATTTCTGATCGCGTTCGGTGTAGATTTCCCGCTTCTGAAGCCGAATTGGTTGGCGTATATGGCTTATTTGCTCTCTAATTTTTTTTCGAGACTTGATTTAATGAGAGCCTCTAATAGTTTACCCAACGAGTTTACGAGGCAGATCGGTCTATAGGACTTCACGCCTTGCGCATTTTTTCTGGGTTTCTGAATGAGAACTAGTTTGAAGACCTTCCAAATGTCTGGATATTTCCCTTCATGAAGACATTTGTTCATAACGTTGGTTACTGTCTCCACTTCTTTGTTAGACACAAATTTTACCAGTTCGGGTACAATGTTGTCAGGGCCTGGGGCCTTTTTGGTTTAAATTCGCGGCCATTATTTCAAAATTAATTTAGGGGTGTTTACTGAGCCATTGCTTGTTTTTGTCCACTCCGTGACGGGGTGACATGGGAATAGTTTTTTACTTGGTTTATCGCTTCTTCTTCTGTTAGGTTTTTTTTGGTTCTTAGTTTCAGTTTCCCGGTAACTATTTTGTACGCCTTCCCCCATATATCGTTATTGAGATCACTACAGAGTGCTTGCCACGATCTGTCTTTTTCCTTAGCAATTTCTTTCTTCAGCATTTGTGTGTGCTTACGATATTCCACATTGGCCTTGTCCACTTGCATTGATATGCCGTGTTTCTTCGAAGGATTATGTGTGTAGGATCTTCGAAGTTCAGGAATTTGGCGTGTCCACCAGTATACCGGGCGACGGTTACTCTTGTGCTCGATTTTTGGGTGTTTAGTGCACAGCTCTGTTAATTCTTCCGTGAGTTTTTTTGGCGTTGATGTTTCTGGGTTTATTCGTGATGCGTTTGCTGTGTTTTTGATAAATGTGGCCCAGTTTCGTTGCCCACGTCGGGTGGGTTGGAACGGTAGGGTATTTTCTCTGCAGCAAGTTCAAAGTGCTTAACTTAAAATCGGCAGAGACAACCAGACACATGAGATTAGAAGGAGGCTAAGACTAACGTGGGCAGCCTACGGAAAACTAAAACACATTTTCAAATCCGACATCCCCAACTGCCTAAAACGTAAGGTGTTTGACCAGTGCATCCTACCAGTGTTAACCTACCGAGCGGAGACTCAAACACTCACACAAAAGTCCGTCCAAAAGATCAGGGTGGCGCAACGAGCCATGGAACGTTCCATGCTCGGAATTACATTGCGAGATAAGGTGCGGAATGAAGTACTAAGACAGCGATCTGGGGTTAGCGATGCAATTGAAGTAATAACCAAACTAAAATGGAACTGGTCCGGGCATGTTGCAAGGATGCCAAACAACAGATGGACCAAAAAGATACTGGAATGGCGACCTAGACAGGAGGCATACAGAAGTAGAGGACGCCCACCCACCCGATGGACAGACGATGTGAAACGCATCGTCACCAACTGGATGCAAGAAGTATAAGATAGAAGTAGATGGAAGATGTTAAGAGAGGCCTATGTCCAGCAGTGGACGAGACAGGCTGAATAAAGAAGAAGAAGAAAGAAGAAAGTTCAAAGTGGATCGAATGGTTGGTTCTTGTCTAGTGGAGTTGCCGGCAGCCGTGTCTATTCGTTTTGTTCATGGACCTATGAATACTAGGAACGGAGAGTTATGGCGCGGTGAGTGTCCACGTTCGCGGCGATGGGGGTTAACCATACCAATATGACGAACCCCCGAATTAGTGCTGCACTCTATCGGTCGCAAGTAAAATTGTAATGTGTTGGCCGCTTTAATAGATGGCACTGGGCACGGAATCTCAAATTATTCAGTGTTGCTTAGATTACCACACATACACAAATCTAAAGTTTATTGTTTAAGTCGCCGT